>OW388081.2:60367890-60539212 GCA_936449025.2 Sarcophaga subvicina
AGATATAGATATAGATATAGATATAGATATAGATATAGATATAGATATAGATATAGATATAGATATAGATATAGATATAGATATAGATATAGATATAGATATAGATATAGATATAGATATAGATATAGATATAGATATAGATATAGATATAGATATAGATATAGATATAGATATAGATATAGATATAGATATAGATATAGATATAGATATAGATATAGATATAGATATAGATATAGATATAGATATAGATATAGATATAGATATAGATATAGATATAGATATAGATATAGATATAGATATAGATATAGATATAGATATAGATATAGATATAGATATAGATATAGATATAGATATAGATATAGATATAGATATAGATATAGATATAGATATAGATATAGATATAGATATAGATATAGATATAGATATAGATATAGATATAGATATAGATATAGATATAGATATAGATATAGATATAGATATAGATATAGATATAGATATAGATATAGATATAGATATAGATATAGATATAGATATAGATATAGATATAGATATAGATATAGATATAGATATAGATATAGATATAGATATAGATATAGATATAGATATAGATATAGATATAGATATAGATATAGATATAGATATAGATATAGATATAGATATAGATATAGATATAGATATAGATATAGATATAGATATAGATATAGATATAGATATAGATATAGATATAGATATAGATATAGATATAGATATAGATATAGATATAGATATAGATATAGATATAGATATAGATATAGATATAGATATAGATATAGATATAGATATAGATATAGATATAGATATAGATATAGATATAGATATAGATATAGATATAGATATAGATATAGATATAGATATAGATATAGATATAGATATAGATATAGATATAGATATAGATATAGATATAGATATAGATATAGATATAGATATAGATATAGATATAGATATAGATATAGATATAGATATAGATATAGATATAGATATAGATATAGATATAGATATAGATATAGATATAGATATAGATATAGATATAGATATAGATATAGATATAGATATAGATATAGATATAGATATAGATATAGATATAGATATAGATATAGATATAGATATAGATATAGATATAGATATAGATATAGATATAGATATAGATATAGATATAGATATAGATATAGATATAGATATAGATATAGATATAGATATAGATATAGATATAGATATAGATATAGATATAGATATAGATATAGATATAGATATAGATATAGATATAGATATAGATATAGATATAGATATAGATATAGATATAGATATAGATATAGATATAGATATAGATATAGATATAGATATAGATATAGATATAGATATAGATATAGATATAGATATAGATATAGATATAGATATAGATATAGATATAGATATAGATATAGATATAGATATAGATATAGATATAGATATAGATATAGATATAGATATAGATATAGATATAGATATAGATATAGATATAGATATAGATATAGATATAGATATAGATATAGATATAGATATAGATATAGATATAGATATAGATATAGATATAGATATAGATATAGATATAGATATAGATATAGATATAGATATAGATATAGATATAGATATAGATATAGATATAGATATAGATATAGATATAGATATAGATATAGATATAGATATAGATATAGATATAGATATAGATATAGATAGATATAGATATAGATATAGATATAGATATAGATATAGATATAGATATAGATATAGATATAGATATAGATATAGATATAGATATAGATATAGATATAGATATAGATATAGATATAGATATAGATATAGATATAGATATAGATATAGATATAGATATAGATATAGATATAGATATAGATATAGATATAGATATAGATATAGATATAGATATAGATATAGATATAGATATAGATATAGATATAGATATAGATATAGATATAGATATAGATATAGATATAGATATAGATATAGATATAGATATAGATATAGATATAGATATAGATATAGATATAGATATAGATATAGATATAGATATAGATATAGATATAGATATAGATATAGATATAGATATAGATATAGATATAGATATAGATATAGATATAGATATAGATATAGATATAGATATAGATATAGATATAGATATAGATATAGATATAGATATAGATATAGATATAGATATAGATATAGATATAGATATAGATATAGATATAGATATAGATATAGATATAGATATAGATATAGATATAGATATAGATATAGATATAGATATAGATATAGATATAGATATAGATATAGATATAGATATAGATATAGATATAGATATAGATATAGATATAGATATAGATATAGATATAGATATAGAATATAGATATAGATATAGATATAGATATAGATATAGATATAGATATAGATATAGATATAGATATAGATATAGATATAGATATAGATATAGATATAGATATAGATATAGATATAGATATAGATATAGATATAGATATAGATATAGATATAGATATAGATATAGATATAGATATAGATATAGATATAGATATAGATATAGATATAGATATAGATATAGATATAGATATAGATATAGATATAGATATAGATATAGATATAGATATAGATATAGATATAGATATAGATATAGATATAGATATAGATATAGATATAGATATAGATATAGATATAGATATAGATATAGATATAGATATAGATATAGATATAGATATAGATATAGATATAGATATAGATATAGATATAGATATAGATATAGATATAGATATAGATATAGATATAGATATAGATATAGATATAGATATAGATATAGATATAGATATAGATATAGATATAGATATAGATATAGATATAGATATAGATATAGATATAGATATAGATATAGATATAGATATAGATATAGATATAGATATAGATATAGATATAGATATAGATATAGATATAGATATAGATATAGATATAGATATAGATATAGATATAGATATAGATATAGATATAGATATAGATATAGATATAGATATAGATATAGATATAGATATAGATATAGATATAGATATAGATATAGATATAGATATAGATATAGATATAGATATAGATATAGATATAGATATAGATATAGATATAGATATAGATATAGATATAGATATAGATATAGATATAGATATAGATATAGATATAGATATAGATATAGATATAGATATAGATATAGATATAGATATAGATATAGATATAGATATAGATATAGATATAGATATAGATATAGATATAGATATAGATATAGATATAGATATAGATATAGATATAGATATAGATATAGATATAGATATAGATATAGATATAGATATAGATATAGATATAGATATAGATATAGATATAGATATAGATATAGATATAGATATAGATATAGATATAGATTAGATATAGATATAGATATAGATATAGATATAGATATAGATATAGATATAGATATAGATATAGATATAGATATAGATATAGATATAGATATAGATATAGATATAGATATAGATATAGATATAGATATAGATATAGATATAGATATAGATATAGATATAGATATAGATATAGATATAGATATAGATATAGATATAGATATAGATATAGATATAGATATAGATATAGATATAGATATAGATATAGATATAGATATAGATATAGATATAGATATAGATATAGATATAGATATAGATATAGATATAGATATAGATATAGATATAGATATAGATATAGATATAGATATAGATATAGATATAGATATAGATATAGATATAGATATAGATATAGATATAGATATAGATATAGATATAGATATAGATATAGATATAGATATAGATATAGATATAGATATAGATATAGATATAGATATAGATATAGATATAGATATAGATATAGATATAGATATAGATATAGATATAGATATAGATATAGATATAGATATAGATATAGATATAGATATAGATATAGATATAGATATAGATATAGATATAGATATAGATATAGATATAGATATAGATATAGATATAGATATAGATATAGATATAGATATAGATATAGATATAGATATAGATATAGATATAGATATAGATATAGATATAGATATAGATATAGATATAGATATAGATATAGATATAGATATAGATATAGATATAGATATATAGATATAGATATAGATATAGATATAGATATAGATATAGATATAGATATAGATATAGATATAGATATAGATATAGATATAGATATAGATATAGATATAGATATAGATATAGATATAGATATAGATATAGATATAGATATAGATATAGATATAGATATAGATATAGATATAGATATAGATATAGATATAGATATAGATATAGATATAGATATAGATATAGATATAGATATAGATATAGATATAGATATAGATATAGATATAGATATAGATATAGATATAGATATAGATATAGATATAGATATAGATATAGATATAGATATAGATATAGATATAGATATAGATATAGATATAGATATAGATATAGATATAGATATAGATATAGATATAGATATAGATATAGATATAGATATAGATATAGATATAGATATAGATATAGATATAGATATAGATATAGATATAGATATAGATATAGATATAGATATAGATATAGATATAGATATAGATATAGATATAGATATAGATATAGATATAGATATAGATATAGATATAGATATAGATATAGATATAGATATAGATATAGATATAGATATAGATATAGATATAGATATAGATATAGATATAGATATAGATATAGATATAGATATAGATATAGATATAGATATAGATATAGATATAGATATAGATATAGATATAGATATAGATATAGATATAGATATAGATATAGATATAGATATAGATATAGATATAGATATAGATATAGATATAGATATAGATATAGATATAGATATAGATATAGATATAGATATAGATATAGATATAGATATAGATATAGATATAGATATAGATATAGATATAGATATAGATATAGATATAGATATAGATATAGATATAGATATAGATATAGATATAGATATAGATATAGATATAGATATAGATATAGATATAGATATAGATATAGATATAGATATAGATATAGATATAGATATAGATATAGATATAGATATAGATATAGATATAGATATAGATATAGATATAGATATAGATATAGATATAGATATAGATATAGATATAGATATAGATATAGATATAGATATAGATATAGATATAGATATAGATATAGATATAGATATAGATATAGATATAGATATAGATATAGATATAGATATAGATATAGATATAGATATAGATATAGATATAGATATAGATATAGATATAGATATAGATATAGATATAGATATAGATATAGATATAGATATAGATATAGATATAGATATAGATATAGATATAGATATAGATATAGATATAGATATAGATATAGATATAGATATAGATATAGATATAGATATAGATATAGATATAGATATAGATATAGATATAGATATAGATATAGATATAGATATAGATATAGATATAGATATAGATATAGATATAGATATAGATATAGATATAGATATAGATATAGATATAGATATAGATATAGATATAGATATAGATATAGATATAGATATAGATATAGATATAGATATAGATATAGATATAGATATAGATATAGATATAGATATAGATATAGATATAGATATAGATATAGATATAGATATAGATATAGATATAGATATAGATATAGATATAGATATAGATATAGATATAGATATAGATATAGATATAGATATAGATAGATATAGATATAGATATAGATATAGATATAGATATAGATATAGATATAGATATAGATATAGATATAGATATAGATATAGATATGATATAGATATAGATATAGATATAGATATAGATATAGATATAGATATAGATATAGATATAGATATAGATATAGATATAGATATAGATATAGATATAGATATAGATATAGATATAGATATAGATATAGATTGATATAGATATAGATATAGATATAGATATAGATATAGATATAGATATAGACATAGATATAGATATTATTTCGTTTTTATGATTGTTATGTCCAACACTTTCAGAGGATAGAAGAAGTCTTAGTCTATTGACTAACTCATTAGGATTATCCCAATATATGTATGTATATAGTTTGGTTTTATGTAATCTACAGATTTAAGTGTTAAACCACTACCTTTCGTTAAGTTATTTGTTTTTGTACTAAATATTTTTTTATTATACGTTGATATTTAAAAGCTTTTGTACCTTTTATTTGGCCATTCGGTTGATATTTACGTCTATAGACATTTGTGCTTATTAATAAATATAAATATAGTTATAAATATAGTTATTTAAATCAGTTTTTGTATAATGTAAGGGTTTTGTATGAAATACTAATTCAAATAAACCTGGAGTCATTTTCAATTTTGTATTTCCTCTTCGAATAGAATTATCATTATTAAAGACAAGTTTGTTATGCCAATATCGCCAACTCCCGTTTTCATCAATGTTGAAACCATAAGTTTTATCTAAAGTTTTATTATTCATAAGAAGTTGAACATTTTTAAGTAGTGTTGATGATATGTCAAAATTACTGCTTGCGAATTTTATATGTTTTCTATCATTGTTTATATCACAACTTTTTTCTTTTTGAAAATAAGTGTGTTGTTTTTTTTACGCTTTTTATATTGGTCATAATTATCATCAAATATAGATGTATTCTTTCGCTTTAAATATTTTTCAATTGAATGTGTTGCTTTATTTCTTTTTCTATCATTATTCAGTATAGTTTTACTTTTTCGTTTGAGTGTGTTAGCTTGTACATATTCCTGTTCAACTTCGTCGTTGTTATTGTTGTCGTTGTTATAGTTATCATGAACATTTACATTTGCTTCATGTGGTGATAAAACGTTATTAAATAAATGTGATTTACTGTTTGCAGTTTGTTTATTATAAAATTTTTTCTTTCTTATTTCTTTACTGACCTTATCCATTATAATTTCTTTTAAAAATATTGTCACTTTTATTTTCATAACAGGGTGAACTGGGTCTTTTTACAGCACTTTTATTTTCATTAAACGGTGTACTAATTCTTTCTATAGCATTTTCATTATCAGAATAAGGTATATAAGACGTTGACATGTAACTGATATCATCTTCAACATTATTATAATTGTCAGAAGGAACGATTTGATTAGCTTTCTTTATTTTTTTATTTGAATTGTTAATAGTCTAAAACTACTATCATCATCTTGAAATGATTCGTCTATATGATCATCATTTATTAGTGAATACTTATTTAATTTTTTCTTATTGCTGCTTTCTAGTTTTTCAATTATATGATTTAAAAGTACTGTTATAGCTTGAAATGTATCTTCTAATATATTTACTCTATCTATATTATTTAATTTAATATTTTTTAATTTTTCTTTTAATATTGTTCTACTTTTTACAATATCCTTTAATAAGTTATTATTATTATTATTCATATTTATTTGTTTGTAATGACCTGCTTACAATCTGCTTAAGATTTAGTAACAATCTGCTTTATATCTGTTTACAATCTGCTCACGATCTGGTCACTATCTGCTTATGATCTGCTCACGATCTGGTCACTATTTGTTTACAATCTTATCACGATCTGCTCGCGATCAGGTCACGATCTGCTTACAATCTGCTCACGATCTGGTCACTATCTGTTTACAATCTGATCACGATCTGGTAACGATCTGCTTTATATCTGATCTTGATCTGGTAACGATCTGCTTATGATTCATTTTGTCTTTTTTTAACCTATCTTATAACTATATAAAATGATCAAATCTTTACTAACAACAAGAAATCCATATTTATCTTTCCAACATCTATTACATATATCTACAAATTGATTAAATGACATATCACCAATAACATGATAATTATATATATGTCTCAAGTTCATTTGGTCTTGCTTAAAAATCACAATCATATTTGCATTGTCAGGTATCAAATGTTTAGGTATTTTAGTATACGTTTGACATAAGTAAAAACAATCAATATTTTTATGTCTACCCATGCAAAAGTAATCTCTTATCGAATTTTGTTTCCACAAATCACATCATCGAAAATCATTATTGAATGTTGTTTTGCTTCAAACGGACTTAGAATTTGTTAATTTTCCGAAAACGTATAGAGACTGACCCCTTAATTGGGTTGATTAATTCCCTTAAATAACAGTATTTAACTTCTCATCGATATTCTTTATCACAATCTCTTTAGCTTGTTTAACTATTCGCATACTGATAAGTAATAAACTTTTTGTATTATAAATACAGTCTTTTATAAGGAAAGAGATCAGTTAGATTATCACTCTTCACGTTTGATTACATGTAAAATCAAAGAAGAAAAATGGTTATAAACTATCGTAAATCAATCACATCCAGCCAGTATAAAATCGGACGAGGATTAGTAAACAGTTTAATAAATAAATTACCTGTTGAATTAAATTTACCTGGATATTAATTCTGCGGACCTGGAACAAAACTTGAAAAACGTTTAGCAAGAGGAGATAAGGGTATAAATTTATCAGACGCAGCTTGTAAAGAACACGATATTGCATATTCACAATCACACGACGTAAATAAAAGACATCAAGCAGATCAAATAGTAACTGAAAAAGCCTGGCAAGGAGTAAAAGCTAAAGATAGTGATATTAAAAAACGTATTTGCACGTTTTTTGGTTTGTAACGAATGCAATAAAAACAAAAGTAAAATTTGGATTAGGTGTGAAGGAGCAGAGGCATAAGAAAAGAAAGAATTTTAAAAGAATGAGAAAAGGAAAGAAGAATAAATGTAATAAGAAATTATTTACAGCTACTATGAGAAAAACTCTGAAACAATTGAAAGAACAGAAACCCCTTAATATAAATGATGCTGTTAAAATAGCTCAAAATACTGTTCATTCAAATGTTAAAGGGAAAAGGCGAGCAAACATTATAATACCGAGAGTTATACCTGTACCGAAAATTGGAGGATTTCTTCCACTTATTCCCGTACTGACAGCATTGTCAGTGCTTGGTGGTTTAGCAAGTGGAGGATCTGCTATTGTTAAAGCAGTAAATGATATCCAAAATGGAAAAGAACAATTGGTAGAAGCTGCTCGTCACAATGGGATGGGATATGGAATCAATTGCAATGGGTAAAGGGTTATATCTCAAACCATATAAAACTGGATATGGTCTCTACTACAGTCCAGCTCCAAACAAACTACTAGATAACCTACCCAATCGACCGCTAACAGTTTTGGATATAAGAAAATATGGTAAACATCTCAAACATTTTAGGGGTGTTTTCATGCGTGATTCTTTACCTAAAAAACTATTCAAACAAGAATACGGCATTGTTAATTTAGATGATTCAAATGGTATGGAAACACATTGGGTAGCATATTATTAAAACCACAACTATAAAGAATACTGTGATAGTTTTGGAGACTTACAACCACCAGTTGAGATTGTCAACTACTTAAAATATCCCATTGAATATAATTATGAAAGAAAACAAAAAATTATTACATTTAATTGTGGACACTTGTGTTTAAAATTTTTATTCAATAAATATAAATTGAAATAAAATATTCTTTTTTTATTAATTCATATTATTTTGTACATTACATTTCTTATGAACTACTTAATCTATATTTACATTTAAAAACATTTCATCATCATCATCGTCTTGCATAAATTCTCTATGTATATTTACATTTAAAAACATTTCATCATCATCGTCTTGCATAAATTCTCTATATAAATTTAAATTTGATGATGATGATGTTGATGCAGAATTTATTTTATAATGCCCCCATGCATATGTATTGATACCATTTTCTTTAATATATTTCTTATCATCTAAATAACTTAATGTTAGTTTACTAATATTTTGTGTATACATTTGATGTACCTTAGATCAACTCTATCTATTTTTACTGAATACATTTTAGCTCTTAAACCAATGGATTCCTTAATATTTTTACCATTGCACTCATCCTTCATCATTCCAAATACTTTTTTATTTATTTTCGGAAAATTATATGGATTGTCTTTTGAATATACAGATGTATCAAAATGTGTACTAATATCATTTTTTATATCACTATATAGACCATCTGTTTTAATGTCGTAAATAAAGCAATCAGTATCTATGTAATTGAGTTGAAGGTTTTCACAATATTTAGGTTTTATGTAATCATAATATAATGGAAAATGTATAGTTCCATTTGGATATTTCTGAAACTGAAAAACGTATATTAATTGGTTCATTATATTCAGTTTTAGTTCTATTCATTTGAATGGCATGCATATTTTCATGAATTTTGAGTGAACATGGAAATTAGGTTTAGCAATTAGAGCTCTAGCACCTAATTTTTTACCTCTACTCTTCACATACTATTTTAATGTCTTTCCTCTTATCAACATTTTCCATAGTTTTTCCATATACAGCATTATTTAACAATTTAAAAGAATTTTGTTCAAATGAATTTTTAGCTAGTGTTCTGTGATGATTTTTCAAATCAATATGTTTCTTTAACCAACCAGACTGACTAAACTCAAGAATTCTATGATTTTTTTTCAAAATCAGACCATGTTGTAAGCATTGTTGTAGATTTCTGTAATATATAATATAGTTTTTCTTATTATTTAAACCTGTTATTAATTTTCACTGTTTCATGCTTCCAATTTTCTTATTCTCAGCACAAAAAGGTAAATCATTATGATAGTCGTGTAATGTTGATGGATATTCTAGATCTACTTCTAATATATAACCCAATGGAGAATCTTCTTCTATATTATTAACATTAAAACTTTCAAAATTTTCAACCCATTTAAAATTTTTATATGGAAGGTATTTTGACCTTGCATAACCATATACATTTTTTACATCTAAATATATTATATAATTTGATTCCTTGTTAGAATCATAATCACTAATATATTTATTATTAGCTATTGAATGTCTGTTAGACATTGAACAATACCCCCCTGATATCTCGAAGAACAAAATTATATATATTAATATCAGTTACCAACTCTAATTCTATTTCAGTTTTTTTTAACATTGCATCCCAGGATAGACCAGGCTAATCCTGGGATGGGATATAGAGAGGGATCTAACTTATAAATGTTTTTACATACTCGTCGGAAATTTTCAAATATGTCACAGAGCAAAAAAGCGTCTACCTTTAAATATAAAAGTAAATAATCCTTTAATGTTATACATTTAAATGTCTTACTTTTTGAGCATGTTCATAATCCTCTACACTACACGACTCGTTAGTTGATTTATTAAAGAAAACTGAAGTGGGAAGTAATTTAGTTTCATTGAAACGATTTTCAGAATCTAAATAGTCGCACGGAAAGACACCATTACGTTTTATTAAATTGAATTCTTCATCATTTGAATAGTTTGATTTTACTACTGTTAAATCGTTGACAGATAAATAATTTGCTAATTTCTCTAAACTAGATGGCATAAACCTAAATGAATCGAGAAAACGTAACTCAATAGTTTGTTTTTCATTTACAGTAATTCTTTTTGATATGGATACTTTATGTAAAGGTATAAATTATTATTTAAAGGTATAATATTTATATCACTTTCAATAGATGAAAGCCCTCTAACAAACAAGTGACAATCATATGCTGAAAGATTATGAAAAAATATAGGACTGAAATTCGCAATTTGATATTCTAAATTACACTTATTATGAGCAGCTCCTCTATATTCACCGGTTAGATGACAATGGTCAGCTACCTTATCTTTATTCGATAAATTTTTTTACAAATATGACAAGTCTTGCTTTCATAATGTTGTATCTGTTGAAGTGGCGATAAGGAATTCAGAGGTTTAATAACACTTAAATGTTCAGGGTAAATATCTAAAAAATCGTTAACTAAGCTTTTAAAATAATGTATAACTTCACATTGCTCGTTGTAAGTATTAAGAATGTCATCTCTTGTTGAATATATTATAAGAATACTCATTTTAGTCTGATGAGACTTTACTTCAATCACACAATTATCTTCATCATCCTTTATTAACACATATTCGCAAAACAGTTCCATGTTAAATTTTATGCTTTCATGTTTTTTAATGACATTACTTAATAATTTAATTATTTTGTTACTGATTTCCGTTAAAAAGTTTTCAGGTATTAAATTATTTTTGTTATTGTTTTCAACTAAATATGTGATAATTCTATTATTAAACGATGATTTTATACACTTAACACCATCAACATCCAAACCATTATCTGGTTCCTCAGCATAGTTTATTTTATATTTAAATGATGTGGATGGTCCATCGTGATATAATCTAATATGTCTTCTTAAATTCGTATTCAAAGCGAATACTTTTTTATAAAATTCACAAGTAAAACCGCCAGCCATTTTTTGCTTATTTTTTTTTTTTTGTTTACGAGCTTGTAATGTGTTAAATAGATTTTTAAACAGGAATGTTTCTGTTAACTAACAACTACCGTTAGTTATACCAAATTTTTTTAATATACAAGTTAACCGCAGTGGCGATTCTGTCGGTGAAGTTAATTATGCTGAATCAGCGTCTGCATGCTCACGCATATTGGTATGACGTGATCATGCACACCTACATCGGATCCAATTACAACAATTTCATGGAAAATTAATTATGCTGAATCAGCGTCTGCATGCTCGCGCATGTTGGTATAACGTGATCATGCAAACCTGCATCGGATCCAATTACAACAATTTTATGGAAAAATAATAATGCTGAATCAGCGTCTGCATGCTCGCGTATGTTGGTGCACGCGCCAGACTGTATGTAATTCGATGTTTTATATAAATAATTATGTTATCGCTATAACCACAAAAAAATTGATTATTAAAAATAAATTGTCAATTACATTCCCCTTTGTTCTAAAAGAAAAACCTTTCACCCCCCAATTTTTGGATTTAAATACAGCCTACACTGAATTCATCAGTATTTTTTGAAAAATTGTTGACTAAATAAGTGAAATTTCTTCTCCTCTTCGCGAACTAAACAAATCTATAAAACATGAACAATACATTAAAGTATCTCAACAATATCAACACCAACAAAAAATATTTACCTTTGAAACAACTCCCTATAAACGAGAAATTTAAAATTTTAAAATGTTTAAAAAAGTTTACAACATATGGTCCGAAAACAATGATAGAGTTGGAAACACATATAATCTTCTTGCCGGAGATATACACAAACCTACCAGAGGAAGTTATGGACGATCTATCAACTGGAAACTATTATTTACAAAGAGTTATGGATGGTGTTAAAAATAAATTATTTTTTGAAAAGTAATTTCTAAGTAAAAGAAAAAAATATAAATAGAATATATTTTATATAATCTTATGTTAGTTTTTTGTAAGAGGTTATAATGGAGCAACACGATAATTTTATAGTTATCGATTTACAAGGATTTTTTATTAATAATAAATATTATGCTAAAGAAGTTTGTGTTTCAATCAGTGATTTTGAAAGAAAAACTTTTCACATAAAATCAACAACAAAATATTCAGAATTAAGTAAAAAGGATAGAGTTACAAATAAATGGCTATATAATCACTTGCATGGATTAGATTGGAATACTGGAGAGTCTACAATGAAAGGCTTAATAGAATATCTAATACTAACTATAAAAAAGGGAAGAAGAAGAAGAATATCCTGTTGTATATGTTAAAGGATATGAAAAAGTCAGATGGTTAAGAGAACTACTTGGAAAAGAAATACAAATATATATAATTAATTTAGATTATTGGAATTGTCCAAGCATAAAATAAATAAATAAATAAAAATTATTGGAATTGTCCAAACATAAAAACTTTGTCCAAATATAAAGATTTGTGAAAATCATAATAATTTTAATCATACATGTGCTGAAAAGATTGTAATTTTACTTAAAAATTTTGTTAAAAAGAGAAAACATTGTTAATCAATAAAACCTTTGAAGTTGTTAATTTTATTTTTAGCAGATCCCTACTCTTTGTACAGTATACATAAAGTATATCAAAAATTTTAACTCAAAAATGATGTTATCAGCTGAATAGGAAGAATTATTAACTAAACATAGTAATCAGATTGATAAAGAACATATAGATTTATTTATGAAACTTATAACTGAATTAAGAACTTATAATTATTTAAATTATTTATTTGTGTTAATAATATCATACATAGATGTAAATGTGAAAATACTTATTCACAATCTTTCAAAATTTGTCGATGTCAAACATTCTATACACAATATTTGTTAACACTTTTTAATCTTTATAAAAGTATTTTTAAATTTGAACCTGTAAAAATCTGAGGGAAAATAATAAATATCTATTATGTATTGCAATGTAAAAACTGTACCTTTAATAAAATTTAATTATAATCTTAAGAAATATATTTAGTATAAATTTTAGAATAATATGTTTTTCTCAATAAAAATATTAATATAAAAATAAAAAAATTTTACATTTTTGTATTTCAACATTAATCACACCTGGTAAAGCGTGAGAATTCAGCAGATTGAATATCCCAATGAAAAACATATGAAATATTTTTTTTGCCTACACGCGCCAAAACAGTATGTAACTTTATTTGCGTTTTGCATTCAATAAACTGTGACTATATGTTTTCAACTTTATAAATAAAAATAAATAAATAAAAAAATAAATAAATAAAAATAAAACAAATTAAACATTTTTTTATTCCAACATTAATCATACCTATATGTAAAGCATGATAATTTAGCAGATCAAATATCATAATGAAAAATATATGAAATATTTTTTACCTACACGCGCCAAACAGTATGTAACTTGATATACGTTTTGTATTGAATAAACTAAACAACCGGCATAAACGCATCACAATCACCTTACATAACCCTACATCTCTCTCTAATATATGTTACATACCTAAAAAATATTTAGCTTACTTTTCAAAACAAAAATATGAAGCCATAAAACAACCGTCATAAACGCATCACAATCACCCTGCATAACCCTACCATCTCTAACAAATGTTACATACATTTCGAAGAAGACTAATTTTTTTATAGTTTTAAGTCGATTTTCATTCTGCGGCATATTTAAAGGTGAAACGGAGAAATAGTTGTTTAGTGTGTGTTATTTGCCTTAGGGGTATATAACATTTTAATTATTATATTCTTATAAACTAGGTAGCTCGAATTCGACCATTAATTTTTTTATTACATTTGACCTAAAGCTCCAAGTGCTATTCTAATTACAGTTACATATATACTGGAAATTTTTTTTAATTTGATTATTATGCGTTTTACCATAAATAACCCGTAGTTCAATTTTAACAACATTAGGCTACGAGCAGTATTCAAGAGGATTGCCTTTGTGCGACGAAGGACTGAAGGACTGTACTGTTCCGATTTGATTGCCTAGTATGATTATATTATTAATATTGTTGCAAAACTGCTTTCTGCATATGTGTAGGCATTTAGTTATTGAAAAAACATTTTAGCACCTACAATAACATCAATCACTTAAGGACATAAAGAATCTGTCAATTTCATTTTGCATATCAATATTTTAAAGGTCTTTTGAGATTGAGTATAAATCATCCATCGGCATATATGATATGTTTGAAGTAGTTGTGATTAAGTTGTCTAAGCAAAGGATATGATCTTTTGTAACATCACTTTAGGGTAAGATGAACCAAGTAACCAAGTAATCAAGTACAATTGGAACATCGTATGAATTTAAGAGAATGTCTATCAGTACTAAAATTATCTCACCATAAATGACTCTCTTTGAACAAGCGAAGAAAAAATGAATTGAAAAGTGGTCAATATTAACGAAATAAAGGCTGTTGACGATGATATTTACATAGTAGAATTTGATGGATCTGTTAACACGTTTGCGCCAAGTTAAAATCTATTGGAAAAAACCTCATAAAAGAAATAAATGACAATAGCAATTCTCAAAAAGTGCTATGCACGGCCACGGAAAGGTATATGCATTGAGTGACCATGACGTAGTCAACTGTAAAATTAACAATATACCACACGACCAACCCGCCATTTATTGTTAAAACATATTATTTATACTATGCTCTTGTACGACACATTGTATAATTTGAATTTATATTGTTAACTAGTGTTTATGTAGTTCAATGTTTATGATAAATGTAAATAAATAAACGATGAAAAAAAGCCAGCCCGCCCGCTACAGAACAATAACCATAGAGCCGACGACCCACGATGAACACTTCGCGGCGATCTAATAAATAAATACCGTAATAATAAATAAAGAACGTTCTTTACCTGCAATCTTTGATGCATCCGATGTTAATTTTCCTCATTTAAATAAATGTTCCAAATGCGTTTTATACATCCGTCCCGTATAGCACCTAGGCCAGCATGTTTAAAACACCTGCTCAAAATTTTTCATCGACAACTGAACTTTACACTATCGACGAATTACTCCAAATTTTTATAGGACCCATCTCTGATCTATGAAAATAATAATTGAACAACTCAATGTTATTATGTCGATGTTAAAAATGCAATATAATCAAGTTCAAATAGTCTTAATGAGTGGAATTGTCAAGGCATTACTACATTCTCTCAATTAGTAGAACTCTATCGATATTCTTCCACTGAGTGAAACATTTCTAAAACCAAATCAATGCCAGGGTACAAAGTACACAGAAAAGACAGGATTTCTCAATGAGGAGGTGTTGCAAAAGCTATCAACAAAGACGATTCATCATTTCCAACTAAACTAATAGAAAACTTATGTGTGTCTGTGGAGTTTCTTAACTGTGAAGTGAACTTTATATCAGCATATTGTCCTCGTTACACTTCCGATTTCATCCGGAGTCTCGAAATGATGACATACATAACAGGCGAATCCTTGCTATTTAAATGCTCATCACATCACTTGGGACCGCTCCAAGCCTGATACTGCTGGTGATCTCCTATTTAATCACCAAAATATTAGTAATTATTCTACCTGTTATCCACCCAATCCCACTAGATTTCCTCAAAATCTCAACTACAGGCACGCGATGAACACTTCGCGGCGATCTAATAAATAAATACCGTAATAATAAATAAAGAACGTTCTTTACCTGCAATCTTTGATGCATCCGATGTTAATTTTCCTCATTTAAATAAATGTTCCAAATGCGTTTTATACATCCGTCCCGTATAGCACCTAGGCCAGCATGTTTAAAACACCTGCTCAAAATTTTTCATCGACAACTGAACTTTACACTATCGACGAATTACTCCAAATTTTTATAGGACCCATCTCTGATCTATGAAAATAATAATTGAACAACTCAATGTTATTATGTCGATGTTAAAAATGCAATATAATCAAGTTCAAAATAGTCTTAATGAGTGGAATTGTCAAGGCATTACTACATTCTCTCAATTAGTAGAACTCTATCGATATTCTTCCACTGAGTGAAACATTTCTAAAACCAAATCAATGCCAGGGTACAAAGTACACAGAAAAGACAGGATTTCTCAATGAGGAGGTGTTGCAAAAGCTATCAACAAAGACGATTCATCATTTCCAACTAAACTAATAGAAAACTTATGTGTGTCTGTGGAGTTTCTTAACTGTGAAGTGAACTTTATATCAGCATATTGTCCTCGTTACACTTCCGATTTCATCCGGAGTCTCGAAATGATGACATACATAACAGGCGAATCCTTGCTATTTAAATGCTCATCACATCACTTGGGACCGCTCCAAGCCTGATACTGCTGGTGATCTCCTATTTAATCACCAAAATATTAGTAATTATTCTACCTGTTATCCACCCAATCCCACTAGATTTCCTCAAAATCTCAACTACAGGCAGGCATCGACGATTGACCTTCTGATATTTAATTCTATACCATATATTTCTGATTTAATACCTTACCCACATCATATACATTCAGATTATGCTTTAATATTGTTTTCTATTAACGGCACTATTACTCATATAGATAAATCTTATCTAGACTTCCGAAATGTTAATTGGAATAGATCCAAAATTTTATTAAATCCCAAAATAACAGCGTCCCACATACTCAATGTTAACATTACTTTTTCAAATATTGAGAAATATGTATAAGAATTTCCTGATTTCATAAGAGCTTCTTGTTTTGACTCAATTCTTCTTATGTCCATAACCAGTCCACAACTACAATTTAAATGAAGTCCGTTAATATCTAATAGCAACAAGAAACAAATTTTAACGAAAATTTCAACGAAGTATTGGTCCAAACTCCAGAATAAGCTTGTGTACTATACTAAGTTCTATTGACAGAAATCCTCAGTGGCCAAAATTCTTATCCACAATCCCAGTTCTGTAAATTCACGAAGAAAATTAAAGGAAGGGATAGGACACTAAAACCTTTGGTAATTTGCTGAAAGGAAATTTACTCTAATAAAGAAAAAGTTTATTTTATTGCCGACGAATTTAAGCGAGCCCATTTAACCATCGCAGCTCAATGGAAAACAAAGTTAACTTCACCTTCATCCAGTTAGAAAGAGACACTTCGTCAAACTCAGGGTTTCATTCTATGACGTTAAAGCCTTTCATTTCCTGCTTCGAAAGCTCCCAAGCGCCTTAAGCTCATTGGGCAAATTATTCCAAAAGATTATTTATCGCCAAATCCTAAAGTTTGTAGAAGACAACATCCTGGCTTAACGCTATCAGTTAGGTTTTAGAGTAGAATATTCCATACATTAATACCAAATTAAGAGAGTGGTTAACATGATGAAATGATATTCTATAGCATTCCTTTCCTTGACGTATAGAAAGCTTTTGAATCCATCTGGCATAAAGGTCTAATTTTCAAGCTTCACAAAATTAATATTCCACTATACCTGGTGAAGCTTGTGAAAACAACTTGTGGTTGATGTTGACAGAAGTCAATTCTCCTTATGTGACGTTCAAGCTAGTGTTCCCCAGGGCTCAATTCTATCCCCAATGCTGTATTCACTTTAAATTTCCGATTTCAAAATTCCCAGAAGTATGACATAGCTGTTTATGCAGATGACAGTGCTATTATGTACTATGTACAAGTTTCTAATTAATAGTCCAGAAAATTCAGAACGATTTGGTATCAGTCGCAATATATTTTTCCAAATGAAAAATAAAAATCGATGATGAGAGCTCTCAAGCCAGTTTGTTCTTTTACAACTAGTCTCCTAAGAGAATTCCGTCAACGAAGTTCAGAATACAAGGAAGAGAAATAGAATCCGTAAAATATATAGGAATTTCATTAAACCAAAAATTAAATTTTACATCATCAGGAGAGCACATGTCGGAAAGCAGATAGGAAGTCAAAATTAACTTGGAGGAACAAATGATTCTTTTTCAAAATGTGTATAAGACCAATCCTTACATATTACTGCTAAAACTGGAATGATTGTGCCAAAACACATCTAACGAAGCTTCAAGTAATACAAAACAAGTATTTGAAGATAATTTAATATAAAAATCAAGACGATTAAAAACTTAATAACAGATATGACCCTGTCATTTATAGAAAGTGCAGAAGGTTAAACTATGGCTATCTGAGAGGTTCATTTTGATTACATCTTTTTTAACTATACTTTTAACATAGTACTTTTATATACAGTATAATCTCGATAATCCGGACAATTAAAAACCATGTGGTGTCCGAAATATCCAAATGTCCGAATTTCCGAAACAAAAGAAAAAATTTAGAAAATACATGCTAACTTATATTTATTTACAAGATATTCACTTTAAAATAAAATGTTTACATTCAAATTAATGTACCAATAGATTAAAATCATTTTTATAAAATATTTTCATTATTTGTTGCACAAATAGTCAGACATTTTCATCTGACGAAGTTTAGTTTCATTTTGCTTTTTGTACGCAACATCTCTGAGGCTAAAAACTTTTAAAATATCCCCAACAGGAAGTTCCTGTTCTTCGCAATATTTTATACAAATATTAAGGGCAGATATGGCTTGAAAATGCTGTATTTTTGGAACATTATTATTCTTCAACCTCATCATTTTCATAAGTCTCATCGTCAGTGGTCTCAATTTCATTATTCAACCATTCGGTAACCTCATTAGAACTATAAATATCAGGTGCTAAGTTGACAAGTAAATCAACTAGTTCGGTGGAATCGCTGCGTTTTAGCCTTGACAGAGGTATTTCATCATCTGAGTCCCATTCTTCATCATACAAAATTTTATTAAAAGATTTTTTAAGGATATTTGCATCAATGTACAAATTCTTAAGAAACAAAACTAAAAATAGACAATGAAGTTTTTGTGCAAAGGCAATAGGAATAAGTACTGTCCGAATTATTGAGGTAGAAAAAATTGACGGTATCCGGATTACAGAGTCTACTGTTGTAATAAAATAAGTGTCCGCATTACCGCGTTGTCCAGATTTGCAGGTGTCCGGAATATCGAAATTATACTCTATTATACTTTTTTATATTTATACTTTTTACTTTAGTACTCATTAGATGTTGTCTAGAACCTCTTAATTTTCCATTTGTCAATTGAAAGTTTCCATTTGTCAAGTTTTTTACTATCTTTAATATTTAATTGTTAATTTTGAATAGTATTTAAAAATAACCAAAATGGTCATATGTTGAAATATCTTTAAGAAAGAAACGCAAACATTCTAAATAATTTTATGTACTCATTGTTCCTACGATAGTATATAAATAAATAAGAAAAAAAGTAAAAAATCGACATCAAACTATTGGGCAATTCACACAAGCCCTTGTATCGTTGTATGGCGTGTATTGTTGGACGAAAAAATCCGATACACATATACATATTTTTTTCATATGTTCTTAAAAGTTGTATTGGTTTCGTGCTATCAGTATATGTAAATGTCAGTAATCAAGAAGAAGAATAAAAATAAAAAATATTTTCTATGCAACTTGAGTCAACAACTAATATTTCAAAATTATATTTTTCGCACAGATAATTATTTAATTTACTTTTTTCCGCAGTATTTTTCATTTTGGTGCTTGAAAATCAAATATTTGGAATACAAAATACACAATACAACGTAACATTGAGCGTTCACAGACAAAAAGTGTTTTCAATACAACATACACGATAAAAAAGCCGTGTGAATTGTCCAAATAACTTTAACCCAGAAAAAACGAAACAATTGGCCAATTCACACGACTTTGTATTATGTATGTTGTATTGAATAGAGCACCGTATAAACAGTATCGAAACCATTGACGTTTGACAAACGCTCATAGCAGCAAATTACTAGCCAATTTAGAGGGAGAAAAAAAATGTTATAATGTTTTGCGAATCAAATGTGTTACAAGCAACAGATATACAGAGTGAAAACTGGCGGATAAAGCAGAAAAATTAAATGCAAATAAAGATTTATTTTGTGTTAAAAAAGGGAAAATTTTGAATATTTTTTAATTTCTTCAATGAAAAGTTTAAAGATTCTTAAATATTTAAGTATTAATCGAAATGTGTGTGATTTTCGGTCACAATGAATATAATTTCTTGTGCAAGAGATTATTGAGAAGTTAAATATTACAAGATCAAAATAAGACGTACTGCTCATAAAAAATTTTTCTTGCTGAAAGTTGCCAATATTTTTTAATTTCTTGAAAGAAAAAGTTAAAAATTGTTATTGCTAGTAGTTGTTTTTATTATTTATTAATAATTTTACACAAAAATTACATTTTTTATTATTTCTCGCCAATATAAAAAAACCCACCCCAAAACCTAAAAAAAACATAAATAAACAAAACAGACAGACAATCAGAAAGGGACAGAAACACTTTTTGGTAATATTTCCTGTCCCTTTCATAATTCGCTGGTAAACGTCAAAATTGCGTTTCGATACTGTTTATACGGTGGAATAGACTTGGTTGTTTGTGAATGCTCAATGCTATGCTGTATTGTGTATGTCGTATTCTTCTTCATAATTTTTGGCATTCAAACAATTTGATAGCCCGAAACCAATACAACTTATTAAAAAACATATGAAAACATATACACATTTCTTTCATTCACATTTCATTGATAGCACGAAACCAATACAACTTTTAAAAAAGTATGAAAAAAATTTGTATAAGTGTATCGTATTTTTACATGAAAATTATCAACAACAAGCATACACTGTCGTATATTCGTCAACGGCTTGTGTGAATTGACCAAATATATCGTGTTGCGAAATAGACTGAAAGCAAACGTATTCAAAGTGCAATTGTTACAGAATGCACCCGTTTTCATTACAGGTGATATAGCTAATATTTTAAAGCATCTCTCATTATTGTCATTAAACACAATCCCATACACGTACACCATAACACATTTTCATCACGACTGACACGCATTTATAAGTATTAAAAAGTTGTATAAGATGTTTCGTATTTAATACCCTCTGTACATAATAAACCTTTATTATATGCGAACAATAAAAACGTAATTTTCAAGTCAAATTTATTTATAAGAACAACTTTAATGTATTAAATCTATAAATTTAAATATATTTTGTTATTTTAGAACGTTACCCCACACGTGTACTCCAGCTCAATATCCCAATGTACTCTTCCAAGACATGGTAATCAGCACTTATGGTCAAACTACAATAATGTTTTGACTGGAATACATCAGTTACAACCAATACCTCCTATGCATCACCAGCAATCCGTATCTGTTGCCTCTAATATTTCTCAACTTCCGCAGTATTCCGGTTCACAGTCTTCGGCGACAACAAGTAATATTATTTCAACTTCCAATATATCTTCAGTAAGTGGTAGAGCGCTTTGCTTACAGCAGGGAGCTACTCAACAAATACAGCGCGCTAGAGTTTGCGTTGGCATGGGCAATAGTGGTATACACACAGTTGAACAGTCCTGCCTATCAGACGAAGAAGATACTACCCAAACCCCACTAATGATGAAACGTGAAAGTACTGTATGACTATAGGATACTCACAGGGTCAGCGATACAGCCCTGTGACTTCATATTAGAGTTAAAATTGACACTAATTGCGAAATTGTGCACACCGAACCACCAGACTATGTATAAATTTAAAAAATGTTCACATGATTCTATTACATATTACTCAGGTTTTGTTTCTGTTTACAAGTAAAATAATCAAGTGTCAAATTATATCCATGAAAAATATGAATGTCAAAATTGAGTAGACTGAATGTTCAATACTGCATGTTCGGTATAGAGGCTTCAAATCAAAAATATGTATATGAAAGTATGAATTTCATAAAAATCGATTACCCCTTAATATTTCGTCCAAAATATTAACTTTCTTCTTATTAACTTTCTATATTATTTACTTATATAATTTATGTGCGAAATTATTTTCAACGATTTGTGTTTGGTTTTATTATTAAATCTTCAATTACATTGAAATAACAGTAAGTTTCAAAAGTAAATAAATAATTTTCTTTCAAGTAATAACAAGAACACACATTCTTGATGAGCTTTCTATACCTATATACATGCAAAACTGTGTTCATACCAATAAAAATCTTTTCAGTTTTCGTTTAGAAAATTTAAATAACCAATATATTTACTTACATATGTATTTTGATGCACATTGTATATATTATATAATGTGATCATATATTATATGTATATTATATTCGAATAAAGCACAATTAATTTTAATTTTGTTGCCTTCTACCTTTTTTATAAATGCATTACTCAAAGCACTACTTTACTTGTGTAATTATAATTAAATAACGGAAGTTTGTATTGAGTTCAAAAACAAACTTTCCTTGCTATTATCTATAAAACATTTTACAAAACATTACTACTTCAAAAACAAAACGAATCTTCTCAAATATCTTTGACACTAAACTTGATCTTTAAAATAGTATTGTAAAGGTATGCTTGAACGTTTTATTCGTTCCTCGGATATACGTGCAGACAATTTCATAAGGTGAATATTACGCTCTTTGAACCATTTCAATGAAACGTAAGTGGCAGATTTATTTTAATGAACATGTGTATATATATATTTATTTAAGAGAAAGTTAAATTAATTAAAATTAATTGTGCTTAAAGAGAAGTATATGTATGTTGATGTATATTGTTAAATTTATTTTTAATATACATACATATATTAATGACATTTCTTTTAAAGTCATTTAATAACAATAGGATAAAATGTAAAATATGTAATAAAATTAATATAAAAATTATACTCACTAGTTTGTTGTCTTTGTAATATGCAGAACATAATTCACTAAATAAAATAAATGAAAGTCTGTCTTAATTTGCGAAAAATAAACTAAATAAATTTAACAGCAGAAAATTTTTTTTGTCTAATTAGGTATAAGTTGTAAATTGGAAACAAATTAACACATGAAATTAATAGATTTGCGAACAACGAAGTCTTAGTTCATATTACGAAAGTTTTCTTCCACAAATTTAAATTTATTGGTGAGAAGGGAAAAACAGAATGGAATTCTTCTGCGATTTAAAACTTATAGAATTAATAGAATTTTATGAAATTTTCATTTAGTCTGCCGCTAAGCAAGTTACGGTTCTTTTGAGAAGAACGCAGACAGGTAGAACGCTAAATAATGTGAACTGGAACTAAATAAAGCAACGCAAAAATTTATATTAAATGATGTAAACATACATTTTATCCATATAAATAATATAAAAGTAAATTTATTTAAATTGTATTATAATTTTTCAACATCATTAGAAATCAAATATATAGCAAATATTTTTTGTATTCCATACATACGTAAGTACATACATACATATGTATGCAAATACATACATACAAATATGTATAAGGCAATGCTCATTAAAATGTATTATAATAAAATTAAACAAAAAATCCTTGATGTTCTCATAAAGACAAAACAGGTGACCTATTTTATTTTTTTTACTTAAAATTAATTTTCTTACGTAGTTATTAAATATAATTTTTTTAATTCGACGCAATGTTGTATCGAAATAAAAGTATATAAGGCAACTTTTAAGTAAATTTTAATAATATTTTGTTTTAATAACATACAGACATACATATGTTGAAATAAGAATTAGAAAGAAGTCTAAAATTAAAGTGTTGTTAAATGTTCTTTAAATAATTAATATAATAATTAATATAATAATAATTATTTGAAGAAGTACATAACAACATTCGGAGTATTCTATTATATCTACTCATTGACTTTGTTATGAAAATAGAATAAAAAATTAAATATATAATATATAAGAAATATAATTTCCTATGTTGTGAATGGGGCTATACTATGCTTATTTGTAACCTAATTAACAAATTTGTGAAATTTGCCCGTCTGAATTCGGCTAAGTGCAAAATATTCTCTTCTATTAAACCCAGTGTGGACACTAATATTTAAATCACTATGGATTAGTAGATAGTGAGGTTTTCTGAATATGTTTCAGATATCTTATTATTTTCATTTTAACCAAAGTATTGTTACGTTTTTACCTTTTTAAAAATGTTTAAATATGAGTTCGTTAATTGCAAACAAATTAAAAACAAATATGTTTTTAATTTCAGTTATACTCTCTTTATTCTTCACACTACTTTTGTGTGCCACCGTATACAACTTAACGATACAACAATAATAATCTTCACTTTACTAGTACACACAATTATTCACTAGATCTTTACAACCACGACTTATTTTATCACACGCAACTTCACACAAGGCTGACTGAATTCTTACTGACTTCTGCTTGCTTTGGCCAGCCCTTTTATAGTCCGACACAACCAGCCTAACGAACATTCTTGAAGTGGAAGGTTCGTGTTCTCGCCTTCTCGAGAGTTCTGTTGTTAGTACATTATTGCTTGTGTACTTTGCTTATGTTGTCTATCACATATTTGTCGTAGCTGGTTTATTTTCATTTCGTGTTGTTGTTGGTACGATGTGCAACCAGGTTCGTTGTACATATGTGAGTGTGCAGCTTTAGATAATCAACACGTTCATTGTATTCTTAGTGTTAGTGTGTATTTGTATTGTGTGGCTTTTGTTTATCGTTTTTAATGTTAAACGATATTAGGTCGTTTCGATTTGCGTAACAGTATTATTTTTTAATTTATGTACAACAAAGTTGAAATTAAACTCGAATATCGCCAAAGACATTGTTAAGCCAAGGAAATTATAAATGAGTGAGATACATTTTCGAGGAAACCACGAAAGCAGCAGTTATCAAAAAATAAAATGCCATATTGAACAAGTATTAGTAAGACTGACCATAAGTGGTGCAGTTCTGACAGTACAAATGAATTGACTATCACAGATATCGCGATAAAATCAGTACAACAAGTATAGTTTTTTGTTTTTGTAATAGCATGGAATTAAAAGTTGAAGTGTAGCCTGTTAGTAATCTGAGTTTATTCAAATATTTTCTATTTTGTTATAGAAGAGATATAATTTTGGAGTGATTTTCATTTTGCAGTTTTTATTTTTCGTTTTAGCAAGGTGTTTATACGGATTATAGGGTAAGTGTTATTAAATGGAGAAGAGAGGTAGGATTAATAATGTGAGATGAAAGAACAAACCTTTTCGAATTTTGTTTTATATTAATTGTTTATATTAATAGATGTATATATTAATAAACAAATATATTTTTTATAATTTTACCTGTTATTAAAACGTTATAAATGTTTATTAGTGTATTCTTCATATATGTTTGTATATATGTTTGTACAATTTGGTTTATGTGTAAATGTAAATTTCACAAATCTAATAATATTGTTACGTTTTTACCTTTTTAAAAACGTTTAAATATGAGTTCGTTAATTGCAACAAAGTAAAAACAAATATGTCTTTCGTTTTTCTTAACTCTCTTTATTAATTACACTACTTTTGTGTGCCACCGTATAGAACTTAACGATACAACAATAATAATCTGCTTATTCACTTTATTAGTTCACACAATTATTCACTTTGCAACCACGACTTGTTTTGTTCACACGCAACTTCACACAAGGCTGACTGAATTAACTCTGACTGCTGCTTGCTTTGTCCAGCCCTTTTATAGTCCGCACGCACGTATGATCAGTATGATGAACGTTCTCGATGTGGAAGGTTCTCGCTCGCGCCTTCTCGAGAATTCTATTGCTAGTACATTGTTGTTTGTGTACTTTGCTTATGTTGTCCGTTACATATTTGTCGTAGCTGGTTTACTTTATGTTGTTGTTGCTACCTGGTTCGTTGTACACATGTGTGTGTGCAGCTTTAGATAATCAACACGTTCGTTGTATTCTTAGTGTTAGTGCGTATTTGTGTCGTGTGTATTGTGTTGGTGTTGCTGGTAGCTTTTGTTTATCTTTTTTTATTGTTAAACGATATTAGGTCGTTTCGATTTATGTAACAATATATTTTCACAATTTTATTTAAATTTATTTGATATTTCTTTTGTTCATTTAGCGCAAACGCACAATGTTTTGATATAGTTGTTCGTTTTTAAGTGATCGGTAATCAACTGCTCGATGTAAAAGATGTTGGTGGGCGTTATGGATGTTGATGTGTGTTGTGTGTTGTGAACGTAATGTGTGTTTGTTAGTGATGTTGGTGTTTTCTGAAAATTAAATCCTTTCTTTTTTAAACGATTGAGAATTCTACCATGGCACATTTCGTTGCGAGACTGGTTGACTTTGAGAAATGGAGATATTGTGGAAGATTTTGTTTACGCTGGTATTACAGACCGTTTGGGTTTAATTGAATTTTGTTTTTTCAGTTCTGAATTTTGGCCTAAATGGTGTAGAGGTCTGTGAGCTTCGCCAAAAGACAGAGGTCTTAATTGGAAAGTGGTCACTGCCATATAATATTTTTCCTGTTTCCCAACATGCATTTTAAGGATATAATTTACTAATATTGCCCTTTTCTGTTACTTCATATTACTATCATATTGTGTAGATTTGTTCCAGAGAAGTTTATATGTGGGGCTATGCAAGCTATCATAATTTAAAAATTTAATTTCAGCTTTTACTTCATTATATATGATTTCGATTATTGGTAGACTTTTCGTCCTAGTGGAAGAGTTGCATGAGCATAGCGTGTAGTTTGTGGGAATCGGGATATTCGGTGGGTTATGACTATGTGTCTCTTGTGGTGAAATAAGTTTTCTATTTTATTTCTATTTATTTATTTATTTGTCCAAAACAATACAACAAGAATAAATCTTATATTACAGTATTGCTTAGCAATTGTTACTAACATTTATTCAGAAAAATTTATTTTAACTAAATTAACATAATTTAACATGAAATCAAGTTAAAAAGAAAAGAAACTTAAAATTTAAGAAAAAAAAAAGGAAATTTAAGTAAAGAAAGGGAAAAGGAAACATTATTATCACAAAAGTATTAAAAAAAAGAATATCTCAATTATAATAAAACTAAGGGGAAACAAATTTACAAAAATTAGAGAACATTAACTAAGTAAAGTGCTTGAAAATGGCAGTTTTGAAATGCTTTGCATTGCTGATCATTTGTATTTGAGGGGGAAGTTGGTTCCAGAGACGAATGGAGTGAATAAAAAAAATTTTGTTGAAAGATGGCCCTGTTATATTTCATAGAGTTTATTCTGTTCCCTCTATTCGACCTAGAAAATATTAATCTCTCATACAAATAAGGTGGCTGTCGACTATATATAAGTTTGTGTAGAAATAGCAGAGTCCGGCAATTCAATAAATTGTCAAATATGACATTATAAATTAGTCGGGCGAAATGCGATATGCTACTATTTCTCCTAATGCCAAAAATGTATCGTGCTATAGCGTTGTAAGTTCCGTTAAGTCTTCGTCTACTAACTGCATCGCAGCTAGCAAACAGCTCACATCCGTACATAAGACTCGGTAGTAAATATGTCTTCGCTAATAGCATTAGAATATTAGTTGGTGTAAAATACTGTGACATCCAGAGATTTCGAAGCATCGCAAAAGTTTTTCCACAGTTCATTTTCACGTGATCCGACCAATTTAGTTCTCTATTCAGAGTTAGTTAGAAATAAGTTTTGGTGAATAGAGTTTTCTAAGTAGTTGAAGTTTATTATAATTATATATGTATATACATATATATATGGTTTACAGAAATGCTTTCATTGCTAATTATAATGAACTTCAACTACTTAGCAAGCTCTATTCACCAAAAATTATTTCACCACAAGAGACACAAATATTATATAAATATATATAATATATAATTATATATATATTATATTTATTAATATTTATATATATATATTATAATATTTATATAAATACATATTATATAAATGTATATATAATATAATATATATATTATATATATTATTACATAATATAAACAAGTAAACAAAAATGCAACTACAAACACTGCAAGAATAAATGTAAACAAAAATTCACAAGCAACAAAAATGAAACAACGATGTTTACATTTATAGAGATCTCGAGAAGGCGAAGCCGCAAACATTTACACTCAAGAAATTTCATCAGACTGTTACGTTGCCATATAAAAGGTAAGGCAAAGCAGGCAACGCAGTGTTTGAAGAGAATAATCGTGGTTTGAAGATCTCCGTTACAAAGATCTGTCGAACAATTTTTATTGTTTAAGCAAAAGAGTGCAAAGAGGAATAACAAAGTAAATGTTGTGTGAATTGTGTGAAGAATAAAGAATTCAATAAAAATTAAACACAAATTTTTTTTTATTTTATTTGCAATCTACGTGCTCATATTAATAATTAGTTGAATAAGTGACTAAAACAGTTTTCTTAACACATGACAGTTACGCGGGTATAAAAAATAACTACAATAAAAAAAACTAGAAATAATAAAGCTTCACTAAATGTAGTAAAATCAATACCATCTGCTGACTGATGTTTATTTTATAAAATTTTATCAGCACAGTATAAACAATTGCCAATAGTCTTTTCTCAATTTAAAACCAAACTTTCCAAATTTATTCTGTAGAAGCAGCAGAAACATATTTGATTCTGTTTTGAGTGGCGGCAGTATAGGATATCTGCCCTAACTTGTTAGCATTCCTTCAATAAATTTGAGTATACCGCGATATTGAATTTGAGTTTTCAAGAAATTCTTATTATTATACTACAACATAATCGGCTTCTTACTTATCTGCAATCATTGTGCAAGTCAAGTTTTATTGAACGAAAATGATAACTCCTTTGGAGATCAAATAAATCTCATAGTGTAAGAGTGTTGCGATTAAACACTGGAAAATCACTGTAATCACATTGTTCTCCAACTGGAGCTATACCTGCTCACGGTCAAAGATCAGTCCCGCCAGCTTCAAAAAATCAAAATTCAACTTTTTCACAATTAAAGAAATTCCACCCGATCAACTAACAAATGATGATAGGAGGAAATTAGAATGGGCACGTAAAAATGCGCCGTCTGAAAATCAAATACCTTTAAAGGATAGTGACGAATGCGAGGACACTAGTAAATGATTTCGGGAGAAGTTCTTAAGAAAAGTTTTGACTAATACATGCGCAATTAGATTTGATTAAGATTATATTGATTTGAGTTATATATGCAGGGTATGAAACAACGTGTTGTTGCCCGCTGAAACAACTTCACATCCTATTTCCAAACGGGATAACCTGTAAGCATTCTTAACATTAAAGTCTCCACCCATGATGAAGGTTAGGTTAGGTTAGAGGACGTGTACTTGTCAATTAAGACAAGTACAGTACCCGGAGGTCGAATTGACCCACTGTACAACGTCCTAGTTTCTCACACCACTTATGTTGTGTGTGTTAATTTTATACATGAGTGGTGGGACCTACAGTTTAAAGTCAACTCCGAACGACAGATTTTTATTTATTGAGAAACTTTTCATGGCAATTTTTATTTACTCTCAGAGTTTTTGCCAGAAATCTACTGAGAGGAAGTCGCCGAAAAAATACTTTTCGTATTTTGTCTTTGATGCCTGGCCTGGGGCTCGAACCCAGGCTTTTGCGTCTAATAAGCCAACAGTTATCAGCAGTTTCAGTGAGTTTGTTGTTAATCGAAAAGTGCTTGATTGAAATTCTTCAGTACTTAGCTTTTCTTCTTCGTAATGTTTTATGTTTTTCCTTATTATAAGCGCACTTCAAACTCTAGGTGAATTTTGGGTATGCATTGTGTAATGTACTGCATAATTTATGAAGGATTCTCTATTAAAATGGGTTTCATAGATGAAACACACATCAATTTTTTCATTATTCAGAACTACTTTTTCAATAGGCCATTAGAAACCCATAACATAATTTTTAGCTCCATTTAAATTTTAATCTTGTTGCGTTATTTGTTCCAGTACATTTAATGGATATTCCATAATTTTGAAAAATTCTTCCTGTCTATTTAATTTACTTAATATTTGCGACAACGCCCCATTACTTGTAAAGTCATTATTTTGATATTTCAGAAGAGATGCATAAGATAAATGCTGTTGTACTTTATTTTGTTGACAAGTTTGTTTAAATGGGTTGTTCAATCCTCTCTCAAGTTTTGGGAGTTCTCTATTTTTATTTGTTTGTTGGTTTTTATTACTAATTAATGTATTTGAAATCAAATTTTCACACACTTCCCTACTTGTATCTCAATTACAAAACAACCTCGATATGTTGCTGGGTGTGGACCACAGCAATCAGAGCATTTTGGTTTACCAATTTTGCGATTCCATTCAAGGGTGCTCTGTTTTCCACCACATTATACTCGGTTGTTTATTACAATAATTTTTCGTATGTCCAAAGGACTCACACTTTCTACATTGTGGGATTAATTTCTGTTGTTTCACTGGTTCCACTTGTACAATTGATATCTTGTATTAAGATTGTGTTGATGTATTAAGAATGAAATAAGATTCAAATGATATTCTGTGCATATTATTTTGGTTATCATTAACATTTTTTACCAGCTCCAATGGCTTTAAGGCCCCGCAATCTCAAGTCGGCAACAATCGTATCAAATATATTCTAATATTGTACGTTTTTGATCAAACTTTTATCGGCCTTGTCCGTTTGTTTTCAAAACTATACCAATCAATTTTATCCGAATTTAAGATCTTGTAACGATCCTGTAATCATTTAAATGGAGATTCCTTATCTTATGTGATCCTTTACTTAATAATCTTATCAGGAATTTATTACTTATTTTGCTGTTTAGATAACTATGGAACTCCTGGATATTGTCCACATTTGAAACCATAATTGGGGGTGGTATTAATTCAATATTTTCCTTACCATTTTTAGCAGTGTTTCGAACGTTGTTGCTTTGAGGTGTACCACGCCTTTCGCAAGATAGTTTTGATTATATAAGTTAACATTTTTATCTGTCTGTTTGCTGTTAGTTCCAAAGCATTCTTTCCTTTTTTAGATTGCTTTTTCTTCTTGTTTTTTTTTTAGGTTAGGTTAGGTCTGAGTGGTAGCTCTGATCTCACAAAGCTCTCTTGAGCACGCATAGCGGCCAGTTGTGATGCCACAGGTGAATGCAGTCCCTGTACCGACCAAGTTCCACCAAAATCAGGGAAAAGGAGGAAGTTGGTCAGCGCAAGGGCTGCACATCAAAAGCACGACTACCCCATACTGGAAAACCAGCCAGAAAGTTTGATGAACGAAGCTATATCCTTGATATCAATAGATGATAGCTCCGTCAAGCTGACAAGAAATGGAGAGCCAAATAACCTATATCTACACCTAGCAAGAGATGGGCACTGACAAAGAAAGTGGATAACAGTCTCCTCTTCCTCAGCGGATCTGCATCCACGGCAGAAGTCGTTTAATGGCAATGACCTGTAAGCAAGTGGCATACCTAGTTCAATTGAAGAGGATTCCGGAAGGAGCGCACCAGATCTGGCGAGCTCGTCGGACCTACAGTTTCGCGGAATGTTACTGTACCTGAGGACCCACACCAGTGAGACACTAGTGAAGCGCCCAGAAAGAAGGTCGAGACAGCGGCGTCATTCCCTAACGATCCTAGAGTTATTCACGAGACACGATAGAGATCTTATCGCGGCCTGACTATCAGAAAAGACCGAGACGCGAGTGAAAGGAGCACCGTTGACGAGGATCCATTGAGCGGCCCGGTAAATTGCCGTCACCTCCGATTGAAACACGCTGCAGTAGTCCGGAAGACGGAGAGAAATGTTCAGGTCCAGTTTCCCAGTGTAGACACCGCTTCCAATCCCATTATCGAGTTTATAGTGTCGGTATATATATCCAGGACTTTCGGGGGGACATCCGTATTAGGCTTTCGTGTGGGTGGTGCGCAGAGCGCCAGTCATATAAGTGGCCGCAGACCTTCTGACCTTGTCAAGAAGTCTGACGTTGTATTGTCTGTCCAGAGCAGTCCACCAGAAAGCAACACCGTATAAGAGGTTGGGTTCGATTACTGTATAATATATCCAACGCATGATCCTTGGGCGAAGACCCCAGGAATTTTGTATCTCCTCGTGAAAAGAATTGTATCGGTCTGAGAGGGGTTAATAGACAGTCCAAAATCCCTACAACAGTCCAATACAATTGATAGCGCCAAGTTCAACTTGTCCGACAGTGGCTGCGGACAAATACCCGACGCGGCAATGGCAATGTCGTCAGCGTAAGCAAAGGCGTCATTGTCAGAGTGTTTCAGCACCCTCAAGAGTGAGTTGACTGCAAGGTTCCAGAGAAGTGGTGACAGAACACCGCCTTGCGGCGTGCCTCTACGAACCATTCTCTGACAATTTGTGGCCCCCACCGTGGAGGTTACTATCCTCGACTTGACGAGAAGCTCGATGAACCTGACCAGATTCTGTCCCAGGTTCAGAAAACCAAGAGCCCTAACTATGGCGTCCGCGTCGACGTTATTAAATGCACCTCAATGTCCAAAAAAATTGCCAAAGTGTATTCCCTAACGTACATAGACCTTTCCACCCGAGAGATAAGAGAGTGTATTGCAGTCTCCACTGATTTACCTCTCGTGTACGCATGTTGGGAAGTGGATAGAAGCGCTGGACGCCCTAATATGAACATCAAGGACTCTTTCCAGTGTCTTCAGAAGAAATGAACACAGACTTATGGGTCTATAATCATTCGCCTTAGTGTGGGACGGTTTCCCAGCCTTGGGAATGGGGATCACCCTAGATATTCTCCAGCTCCACGGAATATAAAGGAGCCTGAGACTAGCGTTGTAGATGGCAAGTAACCAAGTGAGAATTATCTCCTCCCCATGTTAAATGTCACCCGGAATAATACCATCCGGTCCTGGGGATTTGAAGGGTTTGAAATATCTAACAGCCCACTGCACTTGGCCAAGGGCAAGAGTCAGGGGGGAGTAGTTTCCAGACGGTGGTTCGTTAACGTCATAAAAGGCATAACCGCCGAGGGTGACACTTCCTGGAAAGTCTGTGGCAAGGAGAAGCTCAAGCTTCTCCAAACTGGACGTAGTCCAGCAGCCGTCAAGTCGTTGGATACAGCCAAGCGAGCTCTTGGTTCCACCAGGGCGGTTTTCTTTTTCCCCTATGGGCAGAGGGTTTGACGGATGATGTGGCTGCCACCCTAAGTGCAGCTGACAAGGTGTCCGCAGCCTCATCCACATCGAAACGGGTCATGTTAGTTGGGGGTAGAGGGAAGGCTGCTTCGCAGTTTCTCTTTAAAACTGGTCCAATTAGTGTTCCTCCTATTGACCAGAAGGGTCAAGTTACCAGGAGGAGACTCTTTCATGTCTATAATGAAGGTAATATATCTATGGTCCGAAAAGGAGCATTCATGAGATACAAACCAATCGAATCGAAGTAAGTCAGGTAGGCTATAACTAGGTTTTTACTAATAATAAAATTAAAGAGGCACTCACCATGTTCGTTGGTACCGGAACTGCCCCACATCGTATGGTGGGAGTTGGCATCTGCTCCGATTATGACCGGAACTCCGCGCAGTCTCGCATCCGTCACCAGTCGACCAATGGGCTCCTGAGGGGGTGAGAGCCCATAGTTATGTGCCAGATACGATGACGTGATCCAGAGGGTCATCGAGTTTATCTCGACGACCATGGTGACGGTGTCCTTGTCGCTGAACCTGTGGAGGAGGAGAGCATTAATACTAGTCTTAACCATGATACAAGCCCTAGGCTTATCTGCGTTCTGGATATACGCTAAGCAATATCCTTTGGTATTGAACTCACAAACCCTGCCACCTACGACCCAGGGTTCCCGGACCAGAATGAGCTCTGCATTCTCGGTTGCTAGTCAGAGGAGCAGAACGGCAGAGGTTAAATTGGATGACTCCCAGCATTGGCTAGAGAATCAACCATTGTTACATAAGCGTCCTCTTCTTCCAACAACGGAGAGGTTGCGAATTCCCCAACCAGCTGAGAATTGGACTTCTTGCTGGCTAAGGAGCGTCGAGAGGAGTGACTGCATACGCTTCTACATTCGATGTTTTCGGCGAGTGCAATAGGTATGGTCATATGGGGTGGAGTCTTGTGAGATGGGTTGTGATGGGACGGAATCTACGGAGATGGGTTCTGCTGGGTGATATACGGCAGCGCGGGAATCCGACTTGTAGACCCTTAGCTCAATTGAGCTAAAACCATAGTGTATCACGCCCCCGCGGGCACTGATAAGCGGAAGTGACTCCTCATTCAGGATGATTAGAGCCTCGCGGTAATCACCTCACTGGTCAGCAACCTTTGCCACTCTCCAGTTGTGAGTGGGCAGGTGAGTATTGCTAGCCTTGAGGATCCTCAGTATGGTTTCCGGGTCCGATGGTCCAGTCGGGATTCTCGCCTTGTATCGGGGGCGGTTAGGAATCTGGTCGGGAGGGACGGCAGCAAGCCTCGCTCCCGGCCAGACTTCACCAATCCTGCTGATAGCCTCCCTATAGAGCTGAATAGAACGGAGGTTAGAGCAAGCTACCAACTTGATGTGCCCCTGATACCACCACGACAGCCGAATGAAGGGCCAGGGTTGGAGTCCATTACCTCAAGGAAGATGTCCAAGAGGGCGTGTTACATCAGCTTCCACTTAGTGGGAGCGATGAAACCATCAGGGTGGCTCTGGTCGATGATCGCTTAGGTCAGGCCCTCCTTTAAAACCTCACTGAGAGGCCTGGAAGGCTTACTGGGATCAGGACGTCTGGGTTGCGTCGACGAACGGGGTCTCGTAAGGGGCATATTCGGGTTGGTCACCTTAGAGCGCTTGGGAGGCTGGATTGGAGCGTTTAGCTCGGTCGATCTTTGCCTCTTTGGGGCCGTCTCTGTCGTAATCGGAGAGCCGGGGGTGGCGATCATATTGATGGGCCTTAGCCCAGGCAAGGCGGTCCTTCTCGTCCTCTGAGAGGAGAACCGCGTCGGTCGAGCCAAATCTCGCAATGATCCGCATGTTGGATCTGCGAATCCTATATGCCCTAACGCTAGCACTCACGGTACTTTTGACACCCGAAGATGGATTGGTGCCAGGGGCCTGCGCGCCAGACTTGTCTGCCAATGTCTTAGCGGCAGCCGAAGAGTGCATTGGCATATTCGCAGCAGCCTTAGAGGTAGACGTTGTTTTTTAAGTATCCAATCATTTTCCTGATAAGTTCTTCCTCATCCGTTTCGAAGATTATATCATTTTGATTTTGGCGGATTTTACGGTATCTGAATTAACATTTTCAGGATTATTTACTATAGTGGACGAAATTTTAATAGTCGCAATAACAGATTTAATAATACTTTTATGTAGTTGGTTCACCTTGTTTCCAATTTACCAATATTTCCCAATATTCAGTAGTCGGTAGCTAGGAAATATTTTTGTATACATTGTTGTTGGAATTTCCTCTCGATATAATATTAATGGGACTTTTACTCAAAAAAATGCCAAATAAAGAGCGAAATTTAAATAGGCGCAAGTACTTTTATTTAATTTTTACAGTTACAAAACGCAGATTTTTTGTAAAAAAACATGTGCTTTTTCGTGGTTGCATAATTCAGTATCAGTATCAGTCCATATCGAGAATTCTTAGCCGCAATGTGTAGAGGAAAACACGGAAATAGGTAGAAGAATTGGAAGATCAGAGCATCTAGTTCGTGCGTGTTTGCAAAAAACTACAACAAATAATAAATCAGCAAAAAGAATTAAGAGAAACACAAAACTAAGCAAACGCCAAATTGGTCAACTTAAACAAGAGGCCACTCAAAATAAACTTTATTCTTCCCACATTGTCCTGAAATTAGGCTTACCTGTAGGAAAACGTCGAGTTCAACAAATTTTATCATCTGACTGTAACATTAAATGGAAAAACTCAGCCAAAATCCCACCGTTATCATGCTCTCATAAATCGCGGAAATTGGAATTTGCCAAATATACCATGTCATGGACAGAGGAATGGAGAAACATTATTTTTTCTGACGAAAAAAAATTCAGTTCAGATGGCCCGGATGGACACAGTCATTATTGGCATAATTTGCAAAAACCGAACGCACCCAGAATGAGCAGAAACTTTGGCGGAAGTACTGTAATGGTATGGGGCGGTTTCAGTTGCTATGGGAAGCTTCAGTTGTGTTTCATTTCTACTAAATTTCTTCCAGTTCTTTGACAATTCAAATTAATTAGGTTTAGGTTAGATGAGGTCTCAATTGACAAGTACAGTACCCGGAGGTCGAATTGACCAATTGTATGGAACGTCCTTAAAATGGAAGGGTAATAGCGGGATAATAGATAGGAAAAAGGAGAGGAAGTAGGAAAGGGAGAATGGGAAGTGAAGGAATTACACAGGCCAAACAAAACAAAAAGGGAGAGCGCGACTACACCGATGAAGCCCTTATCAACCAGCTCAATCTACTAATGAATCTGTGTAGACTCTCAACACAGAATTCAAACCCTCAAAGAAGACCTAATCTCGCAGTGCCCTGTGGTAAATCCGATAATTAACCTTAAACCGGCCTTATCCAAGCCCAGCAGCCAACCTCTCCTTACACTGTCCATTGCAGGCCATTGACATTTAGAAACATAACAACCCGATCCGTTACCCCAACGCCTCAGCTCTTCCACCCGACCCATCCATTGATGAAGCCGTAGAGGTGACAGATTGGGGGATCAGGACCAATAATTAAATCGCCCTCAGATAGCGAACCTAACCTAGCGAGAGCATCCACCGTCTCATTGTCCAGTGTTACGCTATGACCCGGAACCTAGCATAAACTGATATGGTCTGGTCCAAAAGTCTTTAACGAATCCTTGCACTCGCGAACGAGTCGTGGTTTGCACCAGACTGACGCAATGGCCCTTAGGGCAGCCTGACTGTCAACGAAGATCATGTAAGATTCCGAATCCGAAGCGGAGCCACCAGCTATGGCCCCAAAAGCCTTCAAGATTGCGAAAATCTCCGCTTGAAACACGCTGCAGCCTGGAGTACTGTGAAGTGTGAAAAAATTACTGCATAACGATTCCAATTTTGTTAAGACTATTCATTAATTGGAGTCCGAAGAAAGATTTATTAAAGTTACATTTGGATAATTCAGTCAAGTATTTGAAATAAACGGGAAGTAAAATATTTTCAATTTCATCTTGCTTATTTGGTTCTTTCGAACTGTTGGGCCCTATTGGTAAAAAATAAATATTTTATTATTCGTAAGCTTGATTCGCATGAATCGATTCCCATTAAACTTGAAACTTCGTGGTATAATATCAAGTCTAATTTAACGATCGTAAGATACATTCAAACTTCTACAACAAACAACCAAATTCATGAATTTTCTGACTTCTTAATGCAAGCATATGGGTACTTATATTGAAAAATCTTAGTCTAATAAAGCTACTGTCCCACTTCTTACAGCAAATTCTTAACTTGCTGCACTCAATATAAAATCTCTTCCCAAACGTTAGAATGTGTGTTAAGCACCTATTAGCTAAGTTTTGGGATCGAATTATGTGTATGTTTATTTTTGGACAGATTCAGATTCTTCATTGGATATCCTCACTATAATAAGTAAATTAGTTATTTAGTAGTCATTATTATAAATTTCCATTAAAGTTGGGTTTAGTAAAAGATAACTTTAGCTAAAATGAAATTTAAAGCCATTTTTAACTTTTTTTCGTTATTACAACCTACTAACTAATCTAACTTTTTCAATAATATGGCAGTGCCAGAGCAATGTCGGTAACAATGTTACGAACATTACTCCATTAAATAAGTTTTCTTAAACGCACTGGCAACGCCGGGCTTCTTTTCTGCTATGTTTGCTCATTTTGATATATTTTGATATATTTGAAGTTGCCATATCGAAAATTATATATAACTAGCTGTACCCTTTATTTCACTTTATTTTATACATGTATGTGTATATGAATGTGTAAAATAGAAAATAGCACAGAAAGAAGATAGATAATAGATAAATTATGGCAAGTACAGTGGTATATGATACCAAATATATATATATAAATAATAAATACTGTACTACAGTATGAAACGAATTTAACTTAATAATTATTAATTTGTTGTTCTCCAAAATTCTCCCCCCCTAAGCACGATATTGTTTAACTTAAGGGAGTATTATTTTCTCAAAGAGTATCTAAATTAGGTAGAAAGGCTATTTTAGAAATAGGACGTTTAAAAAGTTTTCCATTCGATAACAGCGTCACAACTCTAACGAATCCATCACTACCAGGGTGTACTGCTTGAACTCGAGCCAAAGGCTATTGTCCGGTTGGACAACGTTCATTTTATATTTAAAAATGAATGTGTGTTTATTTTTTTGTGGGTTTGTTTGTTTGAAGTCTATAGACGGCTAAACCGCTGGACTGATTTTCTTGAAATTTTAACAGTACCTTCCTGTATGTCTGGAAGGAACTATAGGCTACTTTTTATTTTAAAATTTTCAAGTAGGCGAGGTGCCACGCCAACATGCGCAATAAGTATTTAATGTCGCATATCTCATAAACTGCAACATCTAGAGTCCTATAATTTCGTATGGGCGTATATGAACAAAATGGATAGATTGGCTATAGTGGGCGTGTCACCTCCCATAGTCTACATATATAAAAATGAATGTTTGTTTGTATGTACCTTATAGAATCGTAAACTATGCATTTGATCATGTTATGATCTTTAGCAAAGTTGTTGCGCATGAGCCGAGAAAGGTTTATAAGTTGGTATGACTAATTTCCAGCAGGTGGCGCCACTGAAAATTACTTAAAACCAATTAAATCGTAAACTGTGCATTTGATCATGTTATGATCTTTACCAAAGTTGTTGTGTCACTAAAAATTACTTAAAATCAATTAAATCGTGAACTGTGCATTTGATCATGTTATGATCTTTAGCAAAGTTGTTGCGCATGAGCCGACGAAGGTTTCTAAGTTGGTATGACCAATATCCGATAGGTGGCGCCACTGAAAATTACTTAAAACGAATTAAATCGTAAACTGTGCATTTGATCATTTCATGATCTGTAGTAAAGTTATTGCGCATGAGCTGACGAAGGTTTCTAAAGTACCGTGGCCACGATCAAATTTTGCATATATGTTGGTAATATTTGTTTGGTTTAGCACAGCAACACATCAAATTTCATTTGCAAAGTGTCGTACAGAAGAAAACATCATATAGTTTTTATCGGAAAAATTCTTTTATGGTTTGTGAAAATATTTTTTTAGGTTTTTAGGTTTTCTGAAAGAATTTATGGTTTTTGGTTGGGAGATTACTTTGTTTTTTTAGCATCGAGTTTTTATCTTTTAATATGACAGATGATTGTTTCATAGACATTGCCCTGGAACAGGCAATTAAAAAAACAATAAAAGGATATGCGAAGCGCCTTTGGATGAAAGAGTGGTTGAAGAAAGGGTATGAGTTTAAGCACAAAAATCCTCTCAATGAACTCAAATTGAGTTCTCCAAATGATTTTCGAAACTTTTTACGGATGGATGAAGGCACTTATGTATGAGAAATTTTTAAATTTGGTTGGCCCGAAAATTCAAAAACAAGATACTCAAATGTTTGACGCCATCTCTCCGATTGAACGTTTATCTATAACATTGCGTTTTCTTCAATTCCTTTCTGATTTAAAATTTGTCAGCGCTATTTCGGAACGAGCATTGTTATAGAAGCTTGTGGAGAAATGAACAAGATTTTAAAGTATAATACAAAAGCAATGAAAACAAATTATTAATGGACTTAATTTTTTCGGCTTATAATTAAATAATTTTTATTAAACAAAAATAAAAGAACAATATCATAAAATTCATAAATAAAAACAAAAGTACATAAAAAATAACAAAACAACTACTTTTTTATTTTTATTATCATTTTTTTGCTACACATTTTCGAAACACCCGCGAAACAAAGAGATGTTACTCCTACGAAATCTGAAGAAAAATGAAATTTGAAGTAATTGCCCGCACACACATCAAATTTGCTTTAATTTTCTGCGGAGCAGGTAGCGAAAATCAAAAGTATTTTGATATTCTTCAAAGTTTTCTCAGTCTGTACGTGTGAGTACAGTTTTACCAACACAATCACAAAAATGGCAGATTGATCAGTTTAGTTTGATTTGGCTGTGCTACTTTGTATGTAGTGTTTGTGAATAATCTTTTATGTTGATAGTTTTAATATTTATATGATTGAGGGTTGATTACAGAGATAACTTATGATGTATATCCGTATTGTAGTAAGGGTTGTGTTGAAAACATTAGATGTTGAGGTTTTGATATGTATAGTTGCTAATATCCACTTTAGGACTTTCTAGTTTAATATATATTTTTTATTGCAGTTAAAAGAAGAAACGCTTAACCAAAATATATTGAAATAAATAATGTTCGTGCGATTATGGTTTAGTTTATTTAGTATACTTTTTTACACAGTTCACATAAATAAATATAGCTTATAAAAACATACTTACATTTGTATATATTCAAACCTTCTGTTTATGTCTTACGGTCCAAATTTCCCATCCTTGGTGACATAAACAGGATTGTTGAAAAGATGGCAAATTAGCAACAGTGGGCGCTGCAGTGTATAATTAAGGTTTTTTATATTTTAATATTATGGTTGTTTTTGGCTTTAAATCTTTGTTTGTTTATTAATTAAATTATTCGTTTCTTGATCGCCTGGAGAAATTTAGAGCTCCAGATATTTGATTAGTAATTTTATTTTTGGATTTCAGAGCATATAAAATAAAACAATAATAGTGAATTTTAAAATTATTGTAAACAAAAAGAAAAGAAATAAAATAAATATTGTGTACAACAAAAAATTTTTAGATCTAACAAGGGAAGTGTCTTTGTTTTTTTTTCTGTGTGTTCAAAATTTGTGCATAAATTTAACTAATTCTTGGCCTTTTTGTAGGAAGAATTGTACACGGTATTTTTTCCTCTCACTCCAAACAGTCCACAGTCGAACATTTGGTCCAGACGAGCCGGATTTTGGAACCATTTGATTATTTTTATGCCACCAATTTAAACAAAAGTTAAGTTGTTTTTGTTTTACTTTTTTAATTTTCTATTTGGTGGTGATACTTGTAAAGTTTTGTTGTCTAGTCTAACAGAACTTTTCTTGTATATTATATAACAGTGTAGGGTTTCTCAACATACTTTAGGAATTTCTCGGATATTAAAACCGAGCTGGTTTTAACCCATTAGATCCCAACCACCTTTAAAACTAAAAAAAATACTTTATTGTGTTAAAATATATTTTATTTGGATCTACCTTAAAATCAAATAAAAAAATTAAATTTTTTTTTTTTTTGGAAAATATGCATGTTTTTGGGGCTGTTCCCACACGAGTACAATGGGACTTTATGGGTACAAATTATTGCAGAATTTATAAGAATTAATATTTATTCATTTTAAATATTTTTGTCTTTTACACTAATTAAAAGCTAATTAATTCGAAATATTTCTGTTGAATTGAGAATGAAATATCTTAAAACACACTCTCTCCACGCATAGTGCTACTTTACAAAGTTCACAAATCCATCGTATTCTGTTATGTCACACTTTGCATCGTAATTGATTATTTATACGTTTCGGGAAGTGATTACCTTCAGATGATGCTATGGACAATGTTGTCGAACGCCAATAATTTCGTAAGTAGAAACGCACAATTTCGCGTTGAAAGTTTAACAAATCTATATCATCGTTGTTGGGGCTTTTATATAGTTTCCATGCATTTAGTACACTCGAAAAAAAAGCATACCTCATTGTCTCCTCGACAATCAGATTCAAAACATCCTGATCAAAAATCATTTCAAATACATCTATTGAACATAGAAGTCTCATATAAGTTTGTATTATACACACACATTGGCCTTTTTCTCCATTTTATTGAAGGTTGACTTTTTGGTTAATTGTGGAAGTGAAATATCATCTTCACTGTTACTACTACAAAATAATTCTAATTCGTCTGCAACGTCGTGTGGTAGTTCATCACGTAACAAATTGCGTTCATCAATTCCTTCCTCATCAGTTTCACAGGCAACAGTTGGAGGGTAAAATCGAAATGTCTATGATTTTGATTATAAGCATATTCTGTAGCATCATCAATGCTTTCAAAACTTTTACCAGTAACATCCATAGCAGATAATTATAATCTATATATATACAAAAATTTTACATATATTTTCCCGCTGTACCCAAGCGAGTACACCAATATTTATGCTTACCAAACAACACTTTTTTAAATATTTTAAATAATTTTTTTTTATTAAATTATAGTTAATTAATCTGTTTACTTTACTTTTCACTTAAATTCGACTGCATTTAGTTTAAAATACAAAAGATATACGTCAACATGTGATGATAAGTGCAAAAAATTACAAAATATAAGAGATAAAAGAGAGTGATTACTTACCGTTATATTTTTTACTTCCTTTTACTATTTATTAATTCTTTACATTCTCTATTAATGTTATGAAAAACAATTTTTTTTAAAATCAGTAACTTTCTGTATATAGCGCCATAAAGTTGGTCGATTTTCTGTACTCAAGCGAGTTGTACCTCTTGATTTTTGATTAGCAGAGCTTTTGTCATTGCACGTAACATTATAGATATTTATGTCCGTCTATTAGCGGACTTTTCGATATCAATTTTGTTATTAACCTCCAGGATGTCCGCGGTAAAAATTTGGGAAAATTTGAATATTTTCTAATAGAATTTTGTCCTTTCATTGTTTCCTGCTTTAAGTTTTCCGTTACACTTGAACGCGAAGTATTAAATTTAGGGGTATATAATATAATTTGATAAATTTTTGGGATTCGAATTCAATATGCCAAGGAAATTACTGACCTTTGAGACATTTGCCCAAATGTTTCTAAATTTCGAAAAGGAATTTAATGCGACTCAGGACGGTAATACGGCCTTCCCTATAGAAATTCAGAGGGAAGAATTTAAGTCGTTATGTGCAAAGGCCAAGGACGCTTATGAAGCCTTTGCCACAGGAGATGAGGAGGATTTAGAAGGTGGTCGAGAGGCAGCACGGGAACTGTTCGGGCATTTTTGTTTGACATACGTTACGGTAGCAGCCCTAATGAATGAGCTTTCTCAGACCTTTGTCAATCGATCTGAGATGTCATCGACACAGTGGCAAAATGGTCAAGCTAACGAGAATCGCTTTCGGAACCACATACAGTTACCACCATGTACCATGGAGGTATTTCATGGTGGCTACATGGCCATCTTTCCGGGATATGTATGTTCACAGCGGTGTATGTGAATGGTGCCAATATTTCACCTGCCGAGCAATTATTTTTTTGCGACAGATTACGCGGGGTGAGGCATTGGAAATTGTCAGAAAAATCACCTTTGACAACCCATGGATACTAGGAGGCCTGGAACAATCTCAGAGATAGGTTTGAGAACAAGAGAATACTGGTGAATTCTCAATTGAAGATTCTTTTTACACTGGAACCTATAAAATTGGAATCGGCTCATGAAATTAAAGGAATCCAAAGAGATATCAATAATTCGATATCTGCTCTTCGGATGCATGATATTGATATATCTAGTTGGGATCCGATTTTCGTATATCTCTGCTTCACAAAATTGCCAGTATTAACTTTGTCGCTATGGGAACAGACAATTTGGGACAAAATGGAGATTCCCAAATGAAAAGATTTGGATGAATTTTTGACTTCGCGGTTTCAGTCTTTGGAAACCATATATGACTTCCGCAATTTTGAAGCAGTGAATAGTGGTACTGATAATTCAGCCCCTCAAGCTCTTTCTAGTTCGAAAAAGAGTGTTCGAGCTTTTCTTACTCGGTCATCAACCGAGACTTGTTTTTATTGCTCAAGGGATCATTTGGTGAACATTTGCCCAAAATTCTTGAACTTATCATCTCAGCAAAGATTTTTGGTTATGAAGCGGAATACCTAACCTGTGTATTAACCTATTTCGCGGTTGGTCATAGATTAAATGAATGCTGGCAAAATTTGAATTGTTCAACCTGCAATTTGTGACATAACACTTTGCTGCACCGAGAGGTGTCTGGATCCTTTCGAGAACTTGAAGCCCACAGTCGTACAACTTCTATTATGTATTATTAAACAATATGCAGATGTGTTAGCTGCTATATTTTGGTGTGTTTTCAGGAAGATTCGTACATCAATAGGCCCAGTTTTTATCCTATCATTTCGATGCCATGAAAAGTGTCCAGGTCAGTTATTTTTAGAGCGATGGTGTATATTGATCTAGTGTAAACTGCTAAATATATTACATTTGATGGTTTTTCAGTTATTTTATAGCCAGGACTAATGTTGAACAAAAATTGTGTGTAGTGTTTAAGCCAATACGTTATTTATATAGAATCTGCTTACAATATTACACTCAATTAGTATTGTGCTTATTTTTTTAATATCTATTGTTTTGCCTGATTTATGTTCTTCACCTGGCTTTAGGACTCTCTTACTAAAACCAAGCAGTTATCCAATTGATCGGTCCTTATAGAAAAATATTGAATCAGTTGAAAATTAGAAAAATTAACTAAATCTGGAAATTAATATGATGCTGCAGGAATTTCTAAAACTTAACTACTTAATTGATCATTACAACCCTTCAGTCAGGATCCTACATCTCTCATGTTGTGTGTTAATTTTATCCATGAGTGGCCTGACCTACGATTTCGAACGAAAAATGTTTGAGATACTTTTCATTGCATTTTGTTCACTCCCACAGTTTATGCCAGAAATCTGCTAAGAGCATGCCACCGAAAAAGTGTTATGTTATATTTTTTTTTCGATTTTTTCACGTCTAGCAGTAAAACACACTAGCTTTATCAGTTGTTTTCAAGACCAAATATTTGGAAGTAAATAATATGTGGCAAAGTTATTAGCGCACAACATAATTGGCCATTACAATCCTTCTGTCAGGATTACGACCTGATCTCACACCGAAAAACTTTTTCATGGCAATTTCATTTACTCACAGAGTTTTTGCCACAAACCTGCTGAAAGGAAGTCGCCAAAGAAACAATTTTTCATACTTCGTTTTGTTGGAGATGTCACACCTGTGGTTTGAGCGGTGGCCTTGCGTCTAACCTACCTACTAGACTACCGCGACCTCCACAAACATAGTTTTATTTAAGCATAATAGGCGGAAAATGGTCGACTACTAGAAGTGATGTGTATCCACTTAGAACACTCACAATGCCACTAGTGACAGAGTACACTTTACACATACACAACACTAGTGTTAACGGAACTTACAACAAAGAGTGTAAAAAATTATAATTTCATTCAGTTGTATGTTATCTTTCAAATAAATAGGTGGTTACTTTTTTCATGAAAAGCAAAAACAAAACACATAGTAGAGTTGGAAAAGAGAAAACAATAGTTCTCAACTGTCTCTCTATTTTTTCAGATATTAAAGATTTTTCAGTACACTTTGAAAATTAGAAATTTTACATAATAACATGAATTAGTAAATATTCCAAAATTAGCGAAATATTCCAAAAATATCCAAAAGTATTTAAACTAGGAGTATATAGCGAAGAGTAAAACAAAATTCAGAAAAAGATGTCATCATATTGTTACGAAAAGGGAAAAATCCAGATACTGGTGTTTTAGATACTGCATGTAACAATAAACGTTTTAAAAATGTAAATTTAAAATATAAAAATTAATAAAGAAATTAAAATAAAACTCTGCGAACTAAGGGTGGAACGGCTCAAACAAGAGTTGGGTAAATTAGAGCTGCCAACAACGGGTACGAAAAATGTACTCCAAAGGCGGTTAAGGGAACAACTTCAGCAGCATGCCATTGACATCGATACTTACTAGTTCGAAGACTAGGAGCAACGAGAGTTACAGGCCCCTGCAACCCCCAGCAGTATTGACATAAATTCTTTGCTGGAAAAAATGCAAGTATTAACTGATGGACAAGAAGCTTCTAGAGCCCAAAATCAAAAAATGTAAGAAGCGAACCAAAAGCTATTTGCTGATGCACAAGAAAGAATGCAAGCAGCAATTATTACAAAAATGGAGAATAGAGAACAAAAATGTTTGTCGAAAATTGAAGAGAAGCTAGAGGCGACAACAAGGAAGATGCAGGATATACATGAGTCGGTCATATGAGATTGGTGGTGTTCTTTCCCAAGTTGTCAATGATACTGAGAAAGTTGTAGGTTACTACAGTCGCACACTGTCAAAGCCTGAAAGAAACGATTTGCGACACTTTGTTTTGCTTCTATTTTTCCTGGTACACAAAGGATGATTGGGGTATGTTTACATTTAATATGTTTATGGGTCACACGCATAAAATTGTATAAGTGCATCATGTGCATTATGGGTAACACAAGTGTTTCTTTACATTATACACACACTACACCCTTACTCTTTCAGTAAAATCCCACAATTTGTGTTTAACAAATTTTGGATTTTATTTCCACTTTAGTGTGCGGCCTCATTGAAAAAACTTATTAGTAATTTTTGTTTGTAATTTAATACTTAGATAAGTGTGCTATCTCTTACGCTGCATTTTGTTTTATAAAAATAATTAATTAAATGTATAATATTACAATATTTTGGTTGTTTTGACATTTTTTTGCATTTAAATGCGTAGTTTTATCATTCTTTATAATATTTTTTTAAAAAAATTTTATGGAAAGTTTTGTTCTTATTATTAATATCTACCGTAATATTTAAATCATTAATGTCAATTATTTTATTTGGATCATGGTATGGTGAATCATTTTTTTTCTATTCCCTAGCTTTACTAAAACTAAGCCTCCTATATTTAAATTTATTTTATTATTAGATTCAATTTTCCTTTTCATTTTTGCTGTCTCTATTAGTTTTCTAGCATTTTCTAGAGAAATTTTCAGCCTAATTTTCAACTCATTTGCGTAATTATCTAGGTTATAAACTTTCTCATCATTCATAATTTCTTCACCTGGCATAGTTGGTATTTTTCCGAATATTAATTAAAAAGGTGAATATGTTGTATCTATATGTGGTGTTTTGTTATATGCAAAAGAATAATATGAAGTCCATTCGCACCAATTATCATCATTTACAAAATTTAGGAAATATTCATTTATAACTCTGAGATTTCTTTCTACTCTACCTAGTGTTTCGTGGTGATATGGTTTTGAAAACTTTTGTTCTATTTTTAATAAATTACATATCTCTTTAAGTAAATAATCCGTACTTCAATATGACATTTTCAACTAGAATTTTTGCTATTGATTTAGCTGCTTTAGTTTCCATCGGATAAGCTATTACATATTTAGTTAGTTCACATTGTATTGTAAGTATATATCGAAAATTTTCGGATGGACGCAATGGACCAACTGTATCGATTACTAGGGTATCAAATCTTTTTGCAGGTGTATCTGTAATACTTATGCTTTATTTGCCTATTTCTCTGGCAAAGATCACAGGTTTTTATATACTTCTTTACCATTTTATACATATTTTTCCATATGTATTCTTGTTTCAATTTTAATAATTTCTTTCTTATTCCAAAATAAACTCCACATGGTGTATTATGATATAATTCTATTAATTCCTGTTTCTTATTTTCATCTGTTATTCTTTGAGGATTGTTATACAGTAATATTCTGACGTCGTTCTTATTTTCATTTATTATTCCTTTCAACTTTTCAATACTTATTATTTTAAATAGTTCGTCTCTTCTTTCTAGTGCGAATATACAATTCAATCTGCCTAAAACTAGAAGTAGTTTCTCCAACATATTATCTAAATAATCGGAATTATTGCTACATCTGACTCGAGTTTCATTTAGAGCATGATTGTTTTCAATTTTTATTCCTTTGGTCGACTCTTCTAATATCGATGGTCTGGAACCACAATAAATTTTCTTCCGTATAAATATTGTAGAAAAAATTGTATGCCCCAATATATACGGAGTAATTCTTTTTCAATTACGGGTTTTATTTCTTTCATATTTGTTTAAAGATCGGCTCGCATAAGATATTGGTCTATCTTCACCAATTTCTCCTTGAGATAATATAGCTCCTAGTGCAAAATTTGATGCATCTGTTGTTAATATGAAAGGTTTTTCAAAATTAGGATACTGTAAGATTGGCGGAGTTATTAGTTTATCTTTAAGTTTTTCAAATGATCTTTGGCATTGTTCTGTCCATTGAAATTGTGTATCTTTTCTTAATAACTTATTTAAACAATCTGCAATTTCGGCATAGTTTTCAATGAATCTTCTGTAATATTTGCACAAAGCAATGAATCTTCTCACCTCATCTGCATTCTTGGGTACTGGATATTTTGAAATTGCATTAAACTTCTCTGGATCTGGTTTGATTTCATCCTTAGTTATCAAATGACCAAGATAAATGACTTCTGGTCTTAAGAAACAACACATTCATTCATTCAGCTTCAGATTGTAAATTTTCAACCGTTCTAGGACTTTTATTAAATTTGTATTATGGTGTTTTAAACCGCATCCAAAGACTATTATACCATCTACGTATAAGAATGCTTCTGATTCTAATCCTGATAGGGCTATTGTGAGCATTCTTTGGAAACTATTTGCAGAAATCTTCAGTCCAAATGGTAGTCTTGTGTATTGATAGTGGCCATTAGGTGTTGAAAATGTAGTATATGGACGTGATTTATATTCTAGTTGGTGAAATGAACTTGTCATATCCAATGTTGAGAAATATTTAGCTCTTCCCAACTTATCCAAAATGTCCTCAATACGCCCAGATTCAATTTTATGTTTAGTCTTAATTTAAATATTTTCTGGTAGATGTGGACAAACATATGTATTGTAATGCAACAAATTTACCCGGGGAAAATATTGGAGGTTATGATCTTATAGATCGGTGTCAGCATATAATGTTAGAAATGTTGGTGAATGGTCGCAGACAAATGCAATGATGAAAGCAATCGAATATGTTCACTTTTTATACTCCTTATGTCGCTTAAATGTATTACATCTGGTATTTTGGTGTGATCAAAAGGCCAGCGGGCCAATGTGTTGAAATAATAAAAAATTTGATTTTTAGTGATGTTTGTGTCTAGGTGGACAATATATTGCGGATATTGTGAGAACAATGGGGGTGAATTAACAGATGTAGCCTTGATGTAGTCTTTGGCAAATTTGGATAATGGAAAGTGTTCGACATCTTTATGAACAAGTACAGTTGAATCTCCGCATGCTCTACCAGTTGGATGTTTTATGTCGTATGTGTGGTAGCCATTGACTCTTAAGTAATTTGTATCAAAGAAATGTGTTTCAGCATCACATCAATTTCTTGCGTATTTAAAAAATTTTGTACATACATCGTATGGTGACTTCAGCCACCACTTTTAAGTGAATTCATTTTTGATTTACTTAGATTTGCACTTATGGTTTGGTTCTGCAGCAATTGCTGAAACATATTGTACTTGATAACGCCGGAAGAGAGAACAAGTGCGAACGGCAGAAAAATACACAGTTTTTTTGCAATAAAAATCTATAGCAAATAATTAAAATTATTTCATAAACTTATTGCAAACGTTAAAGAATTATAAAAACAATAATAATTTATAGAAAGGTTTCTAAGAATCTGTGAACTAAAAGCATTTTAAAGCCTGGAAAAGAAATTTGGTGCCGCCGTATTGCTTTTCTTGTCATTGTATTAAATGCATTCCAGTTAAATTTGCTAGAAAAAGAAGAATAACAGAACTTTTAGCTGTTTGTTATAAAAAAAAGGAAAAAAATTAAAATATTTAAAAACAAAAACAACTATTTAAAACAATAAGTGCAAAGGAATTTTGCTAAAAGACAAACTATTCAACATACAAAACCTTAAAAGTGATTGACAAACAAGCCAAATTATTGCGTAAACCTATACAGATATGCCGGAAAATTCATGATTAGAAACTAATGACATCTGAGTTATGGATCTGGAAAGTATGAACGACGTGAACTTATTGCCTGCGCCCGATGAAAATCCTCCCACACAGTCGGACAATAACCCGAAGCGGAAGAGGATCGATTCGCCCACAAATATTGACGTCACCCAATTGGGTGAGAATAGATTTGCCTTACTTTCAGGACTAGAGGTCGAGAATATGGAGGACAGTCCTAGGACGAAAAAACCAATTAAAATTACCAACACAAAGCCCAAGAATACGAACAGCTCACACTGTCCGCCCATCTTCTTGTTTAACGTCAACATTAAATGGTTAATCGAGCAATTGGAAGCTAAAACGCCAAAAATTACATTTAAAATAAATAATGTAAACCAACGTAAGAGTAAACTTTATCTCTCTGAGCCACTGGTGCACACAGAAATGGTGGCCTTGCTAAAGGAAAAGAATATTCACTCATATCCTTATACACCAAAGGAGTTTAAACAAATATCATTTATTCTAAGAGGTCTCTACCATGGTACCGAGGTAGATGAGGTAAAGAGAGCCCTGGAAAAAACAGTCGCAGGTGTCGTCTCGAAGGTAACGCGCTTCACAACACCATGTTCTACTAAAAATGCATATGATACAGCATTGTTTCTAGTAACACTTAACCCCAGTAAAAGCCTTAACGATATTTCCCATATAAAATATCTCCTAATTCAGACAATTCTTTTGAAAAGACTAAAAGAAAAGGAGGTGCAATGCCACAGATGTCAGCGTTGGGGTCACATCGCCAAAAACTGCAATTCTGAATATAAGTGTGTCAAATGTGACAAAAATCATCTTCAAGGTGAATGTCAGCGAATGGGCTCAGAAACTGAAGCTCCTCATCGCGTAAACTGCGGACAAAGTGGCCACCCACCAAACTGGAGAGGTTGTCCTACATACAAAAAATATATTGGTGCACGTAAGGAGCGTATGGAAAAAGTCAGAGAAGAAAAGTTGATTGCTAAATCCAACGTAAGCCGAACAATAAATCAGTCCCTACGATCCCCTGGGAAAACTTTCGCTAATTTATTCCACCAACATGAATCAATGCAAAAGCCTACAATAATTGATGATTTCCTAAAACTTGCAAACTTCTTTCTAACACCGGAGGAGCTACCACTGGAGCAACAGATTTAAAATTTCTTATCCGAATATAAAAATATGCCACAACATGAAGCAAAGTCAGAATTTCTTCGTCTTTTAAATAAGGTAAATACTAAATATGGTCCATAGAGTTATACATTTTATGACTTTCAATGTTCGTTCTCTAGTAAGTAACAGTCGTCAAATCGAACAATCAAACATACTCCACCATTATCAAATCGACATAGGATTTATTCAAGACTGGCACTTACATGCGAACAAAAAAGTAAGAATTGATGGCTATAATTTCATTCACGACAACTCAGATATTGGCGTAGCTGTAGTCGTTAAAAACACAATCCATTTCAACAAAATAAACTTTTCCGGAACCCGCCTTAATAATTCCTTTATTCAAATTGAATTGTACACAAACAACACTTGCAAAAAATACCTTATAGGTTTTGTATACATTCCGTGCGTATATCCTTCCCACGAACTACATGATGACTTGAATAAAATCCTTCGCCTCACAAATAGTTATGACGGATTCATAGTCGGAGGTGATCTTAACGCCAAAAGTCCTAATTGGGGAGACACTTACGCAAATTGCAGTTATGATGACAACCAGAAACTTAACCTGGCGTACAATAACATAGCCAGGTATGTTTTCCTTAAGGGGCGTCGGGATCACATTTCTCATTTAGCTTACCTGATTCTTGGTATCAAATTTGATAATCTCCTGAAAATTAGATGCCTCCTTCTACTTCATAAATTAATTTACACGAAACAGCCGAAGTATTTATATTGTAAAATTAAGTTTGCCAGATCCCACCGGGGTGTGGGGATTATACAGCAACGATTCAGGACTCTTCTCTCTCAGCGACAGTTCTTTATACACACCATTAGTCTTTGGAATTCCTTACTAAATAACATCCAAAATCTGGGCAATGCAAACGCGTTCAAAAAGGAGTTATTTAAATTATTTTCATAATTAAAATTTTAATCTCATATTTGTAAATTTTGTGATTTTATTTTTTAGGTCATCATTATTATTGTTATTATTATAATTATTATTATTATTCTTATTATTGTTATTATTATTATTATAATTATTATTATTATTGTTATTATACTTTACCTTATTAATTTAATTTAATATTTATATACATAAATTAACTTTCTCTAATTTTTTATATTTAATTAATGTTAATTTTTTATACCTTATTGATTGTAAACATAGCACTGTCACTTATAAGATTTAGTATCTTGTTGTGCTATGTAGATCGTTATAAATCAAATAAATAAATAAATATATAAACTTATTTCTCTTAAAAAACTCTAACGGTAAGGTACTTTATGACTGGCTACAAAATAATTGTCTGGATGTCAAGCGTATATGTGATATATCTCCATAGTTTCCGAATGGTTCCTCTTTCCTGGACCATTTCTTAATAAGCTCCAGCGCAATCAACTCCATTCATCCCAACTTCAAGATCAAATCAATACCAACATTCTCGGATCATTTCCCCTTAATTTTAGAACTTGACAGTAATGAAGGCCACTTACAATTACGAAGCCCTAGAATAATAACGTCTTAAAAAACACTAATTCGAGTTTATTTTCAAGCGATTTGGAAATCCTCCTAAAAACTGTAATATAAATAATAATGAATTAGATGTACTGATTAACTGTTTCAACAACACACTTACCTCGATACACGATAATCATTCGGACAAATTTGAGATTAATGATCAGAAGCGACCATATCCCGAAAATATCAGAAAATTCTTCAGCTTCAAGTACACTTGGCAGAAAGACCTACAGAAAATATTTCACAGAACTGGCGACAAAATAAGTAGTGAGTATAGAATCCTATCACAACAAATGCAACTATTGAAACTAATTATTAACGACCTTGTCAACATAGAAGACGCCAGGAATTTTAGTAATAGACTCACGAAAATAGTTCCAGGACCTACGGCCTTAAAAGAAGTTCGCCAAATATTAGGAAACCCAAAATCTACATTTTGTACACGGCCTTAAAAGAAGTTCGCCAAATATTAGGAAACCCAAAATCTCCATTTTGTACACGGCTCATTCGCGATGATATCCCTATAACTAATAGTCATCAAGCTTCTGATATATTCAAAGAGTACTATACCAATGTCTTCCAAAAAGTTATACCTGAGCGGCCAGTTTCCAATATCGAAAATCAAATTTTACAATGTGTTAATGGGATTCCTCAACATATCTACACTTTTGATGACAACTTACAATCTGACGAAAATGCTGACTCCTTCCATTTTATAAATGTAAGCAATATTAGAAAACATATCGACAACATGAATAGTAAGAAATCGTCGGGATTTGATTGCGTTTCTAATTTCCGGATTAAAAAATTTCCTGACACAACATTAAAACTGTTAGCCATAATTTTCAATAATTGTATTAATAACGGTTATTTCCCTGTTGAGTGCAAAAAAGCGAAAATCTTACCCATAAAAAATAAACTGGACAGCAATAAACCTGAGGATTTTCGACCAATATCTCTTTTATCCAACATTTGCAAATTATTTGAACACGTGCTGAAAGAAAAACTTGAGAATGAATTTATTATAGAACAAATTTCGGACCTCCAGTTTGGATTTAAATGATCTCACTCTACAAATCATGCATTGTTGGAATTCCATAATGATGTTATCCAAAACCTAAGAAACAAAATGTGCACTGTCGCTATATCTTTGGATATAGAGAAGGCGTTTGACTCATTATATGACAACGGTATACTTTATATGCTACTGAACCTCAGCGTTGATCCATTTCTTATAAAGCTATTTCTTAGCTTCTTGTCTAATCGTGAATTTGGAGTCTGCATAAACAACGTAACGTAAGTGGTGTCCCACAGGGAAGCGTTCTAGCTCCACTACTATTCAACCTTTATCTCCATGGCTTCCCTCAGCTCTCCAGATGCTCCCGGGCTATTCTCTACGCAGATGATTGTCTAATATACTCTCACAACACATCGCCAATAGAAGCGTTGAATAATGCGGCATTTCATCTCGGCGAAATAAGCGTCTTCTACAAAAAATGGGGTATCAAGATCAATGCTGCTAAATCGGAAGCAATCTGCATCAGGAACCCCTCGGGAATATGTCCAAGGTATGTAGTTCCTGAGAGCAAATCGCTAAAACTCTCCCTAGATGATGTGAACGTACCTTTTAAAAATTCTATAAAATACCTTGGGATCCATTTTAATAAACTCCTAAAATGCAATATACACAACAGGAACCTGTTACAAAGAACAAAAAGAATATCCGGTATATTTGCAAGCTTAATGAACAATACATACTTACCCATGAACACCAAACTCCTACTCTACAAGGTCGCCATTAGGTCGGTACTCACTTACGGATTTCCCATCTGGTTCACTATATCTCCTATAGTGGCTAAGGAATTCGAAGCATTCGAAAGGAAGATCCTTAGAAAGTGCATCGGAAAAAACTATGAAAACTTTGTGAAACGTTTTTCGAATAGTTATGTGTACAAGACCGCAAATGTGGTACCCTTCTGTAGATACGCCTTGTCATTGTTGGAAAAATTCGTTCTGAGAATCTCGGACCACGACAACATTCTAGTCAGACAAATATATGATTTCGAGAGAAATGCAAACGGGAATGGATCTGCTTACCTGTCTCCGATTGGGATTATGAACGAGCATCTTGACAACGATCCTGACCCTTATAACGTACCATCATTCTACTTGAAGTCCACTCCCGGCAGGCATAGGGGCTGAACATTTGGACTTTATTACTATGGATTCATTAATTAATTAATTGTCTTTATACAGGGGTTTTACTCTATTCGTTGTTTTATATTATATTATTTATATTATTGATCTTATACATGAATATTTATTCGATGTTACTTAGTTTATTCGAGTACATTCGTTCTACAATCGTATTTATAACATAATAAAGGGTGTTTTTTATAGAGGTATAGAACTTTAAGTTGCAATAAAACAACGATGAATTATTCGATTGACATGAATTTTATTTATCCGAAAGATAATCTTGTGGCATTACATTTTAAATATGATTTCTGGCATATGACCGCCACGGCTGGCGCGGATGTAGTCCAATCTGGACGTCAAATTTTCGATGACTTTTTCCAACATTTGTGGCCGTATATCGGCAATAATACGGCGAATGTTGTCTTCCAAATGGTCAAGCGTTTGTGGCTTTACCGCATAGACCAATGACTTTACATAGTACCGCAGAAAGTAGTCCAGCGGTGTTAAATCACAAGATCTTGGAGGCCAATTCACAGGTCCAAAACGTGAAATTATGCGGTCACCAAACGCGTCTTTCAATAAATCTATTGTGGCACGAGCTGTGTGACATGTTGCGCCGTCTTGTTGAAACCACATCTCCTGGACATCATGGTTATTCAATTCAGGAATGAAAAAGTTAGTAATCATGGCTCTATACCGATCACCATTGACTGTAGCGTTCTGGCCACCACTGCTTTTGAAAAAGTACGGACCAATGATTCCACCAGCCCATAAAGCGCACCAAACAGTCAGTTCCTCTGGATGTAACGGTGTTTCCACATACACTTGAGGATTACCTTCACTCCAAATGCGGCAGTTTTGTTTGTTGACGTAGCCATTCAACCAGAACTGCGCTTCATCGCTAAACAAAATTCGCTTATGAAAATCGGGAACAACGGTAATCTCGTTGCGGGCCCATTCGACGAATCTACGCCTTACTTGATGATCGATTGGCTTCAATTCTTGCACGAGTTGGATTTTGTAAGCACGCAAACCAAGATCCTTCCGCAAAATCTTCCATAAAGTGGATGGACACAGATCCAATTCCTGTGCTCGATGGCGGATGGACTCATTCGGGTCTTCCTCAATGCTACGCTCTACAGCAGCAATAGCTTCTTCTGTACGCACCGTACAGCGTCTCTCGGGATGCGAGTTATCAATAAGAGTAAACGTGGTGCGAAAACGTTCCATGGTTAATCGAATTAACTGCTCTGATGAACGATTTTGTCGACGATAAAATGGACGTAGTGCGCGATATGTTTTCCGCACAGAACCATTATTTTCGAAATAAAATTGCACTATTTGCAAGCGTGAGTCTATTCATGATGAATTGCCAAACCAAACTGAGAATAAATCACTTGACAGCTGTTAAATCGGTCGCCATCTTGAAAAGTAATGCCAACTTAAAGTTCTATACCTCTATAAAAAACACCGTTTATGTATGTATATTGTGTATTAGTTACGTTTGTCAATGAATTTAACAGACAATCGTTATTTATTGTTTAGATGTTATTTAGTTTTAAGAATGTTATCTACAGACATTTGGTCTGTTTGCGACATTGAAAGGCCGGAAGCAAGCCTTGTCAAACTTTCGTTTTTATGTACAATTACATTTTGTATACATATACTATTTCATTTTAGCAATGTAGCTTTACTCAATTAATATGTTATTAGAGCAAGACGTATATAACTCTAAGAATATTGTTATTCTCCTCATATGTAAGAAAATCAATGTTATCAGAAAATGAAGAAGATTTAATAAAAAATACTTACATACTTACTTACTACTTGATAACGCCGTAACGCATTTCAGATTTAAGCCGAAAGTCCATACCATCCGTTTCATGCGCCTTGCGTTACATGCGATTCGTGCATTCTATGCCGTTTTTATTGCAAGTTACACACAATGCGTTTTATGCGACTGGTTTTTTGTTTTGATCAGCTGTTGTGGTAAACAACAAACAATCGAACAAGAAAATCTTTGGGAAAAATAGAAAATCAAATTGTAATTTTAAAAGAATTTATGGCATTAATTACTAATTTATGAGTTTACATATGCGATATTTTGTGTTGTTAAGGCCTACGAAAATCCTCAAAAGAACACAAGATGAGTATTTTCAGTTAATTTATCCTCCATTTTTTTGTTTACAAATAATATATAATATATAATTCAAAATAGATGACAGACATTCAGTACATAAAAACAATCATATATACATATAAACAATCATCATATATATATTTTGTTCATGAAAGAAATGTGTTAAAAAATGTATTTTAATGTATTTTCCTCTTAAATTAGTAATAAACTTTATTATGAAATATGTTTCTATTAATATTTTTATAATACAAAAAGAAAAATGCGAAAATAGTAATGCACTATTTAAACATATTTATAGAAACCATTCACAATAGTGTTTAAAAGTTTAATAAACTGCTGACATTTTCCAACACTGCATGAGTCGCATAGAAAAGTAGAAAGTAAACCTACTTGATGCATTCTATGTGTCTATGCATTCTATGCTTTTTCTTCTGTAACTTGTCATAATCAACTACACTGATTCTACTTTTTCGATATATGCATGTAACGCAAGGCCGCATGAAACGGATGGTATGGACTTTCAGCTTTAAGCACTAGTTATGGTACCGGAACGTAATGTAACGCAATGTAACAGTAATGTGCACGGAACGTAAAAATGTAAGAGCAATTATAGAACGTAAAAACGTAATCATATGTTTTTAGGTAAACAAAACAATAAAAGAAATAAACAAAAACAAATAAACAAATAAAAGTTGCAAAAGCTAAAAGACGAAAATTCAGATATGGATACAGAAGACATGTTTTTGGGTTTGAGTGTTTATTTTATTGTTTATTGTTTTTTAAACATATTTACTATTAATTCCAAATTTTAAAAACTTTGTGTTTATTCCTTTTATCACTTTCAATATGGCGTCATTTGTTTTTATTTAATTCAGCTGTTAACCAGTGTTATCACTACAACATTTTTAGGTTCATTTCAACGATTTTGTATTTATTTAATGGTACTTATTAAAAGTTTCTGTAAGCCAAAAAATTTCACTTTCACTCAAACAAAAACTCCCGATTTAGTTTGTATTGAGGAAAACAAACACAAAATTGAGTGCTTTTGATTGTATTTTCCATATAAATAGACAACCAAGTGAAATCGTTTATCCTACAGAAACAGGTCAGGTATTTCGGAAACCAAATTTGTACTAACGTTAAAACGTAGTTATTCTTCTCTAATAAAAGTAAAATGAAAAGTGAAATGCTTTTCGAACGCTTTAATTAGTTAAAAATCGATAACTATATTGTTACGCAAATCGAAACGACCTAATATCGTTTAACAATAAAAACGATAAACAAAAGCTACCAGCTACACCAACAAAAGCCACACGATACAAATACACATTAACACAAGGAATACAATGAAAGTGTTGATTATCTAAAGCTGCACACACACATATGTATGACGAACCTGGTTGTACCAACAACAACATAAAATGAAGTAAACCAGCTACGAAAAACATGTAATAGACAACATAAGCAAAGTACACAAACAACAATGTACTAGCAATAGAATTCTCGAGAAGGCGAGAACAAGAACCTTCCACCTCGAGAACGTTCATCATACTGATTACGTGCGTGAAGACGCGTTGCGGTTTGAACGTACAAGTGGTATTGCTTGCAAAAAGGTTGTAAGCAGAGAAGATCTAACGAACAGTTGTTAGTGTTAACGCGGACAGAAGTGTGAAATAGAATAGTGTACAAGCAAATTATTGTTGTATCGTTAAGTTGTATACGGTGGCACACAAAAGTAGTGCAAAAAAAAAAATAAGAGAGTTTAAGAGTAAATAAACGCTTTTTTTACTTGGTTTGCAATTAACGAACTCATATTTAAACGTTTTTAAAAAGGTAAAAACCTAATAATTGGTGTCAGAAGTGGGATTGCAAAATCCAAAAGTAAAAATAAATAAAAATAAATAAATAAATAAAATGAAACACTCCGAACTAAGAGCGGACCGGCTGAAACGAGAGTTGGGTAAACTAGAGCTGCCAACATAGCTGCTTCAGGGCATAGACATTGAATCCTACGAATTCGAGGATGCAGAGGAACGAGAGTTACAGGCCCCTGTAACCCCTGGCGGTGTTGACATAAATTCGTTGCTAGCCGCTATGATGGAGAAAATGCAAGTAGCACACCAGAAGCTATTTACTGGTGTTCAAGAAGCTTCTAGAGCTGAGAACCAGAAGCTATTCGAAGCTTCTAGAGCCGAAAATCGCAAAATGCAAGAAGCCAAACAAAAGCTATTTGAAGCTTCTAGAGCAGGAAACCAAAAGCTATTTGAAGCTTCTAGAGCAGAAAACCAAAGGTTATTTGAAGCTTCTAGAGCCGAAAATCAGAAACTTCTGGCTGAAATACGTGAGTCATTCCACAAAAGAATCACTGGCGTCGAGGAAAGGGTCTCAGATTTGGAAAAGACCGTTGACGGGAAACTAGTTATAATGGAGGAGAAGATCAACAACCTCCAGAGCCAGCGACCGGAGCCAGTGCGAGTCGTGTCAGAAGGTACCGGCAGAATAAAACCACCATGCTTTGATGGTAGCTCACCCCTATCCGTATTCAAATTACAATTTGAGACGGTTGCCAGCAGAAACGGATGGGATGATGGGGAGAAAGCTCTGGAACTAATTTTGGCTCTAAAAGGTGTCGCAGCTGAGATCCTAGAAAACATGCCAGCCAGCTGCAGGAACAACTACAACGAGTTAATGGTGGCATTGCAGCGTAAATTTGGCGATGAACACAAACGAGAACTATACCGCATGGAGTTGAGGTGCCGGGCGCAAAAGGCAAATGTTGTTGAAGCAAGTTTTGGGAGAAAATGGACAAAAGGCTAAACTTAAATGCTTCAACTGTGGAAAGGGTGGCCATTTCCAAAGAAACTGCAAAGCACCAAGCAAGAGATCAAGATCCGCCTCACCAGCAAGGAATAAGAAACGGGCGAACTACCAGCCATCTTCACAAGAGTCCCCGTTAAACTAAAACGAGCTAGCACTGAGGGGCAAGTGCTGGCTCCCACAAGCGAGGGCCCCACAATCTCAATATCAGTGATGCAACAGAGCAACAACAATCTTACGGGTATATAAATGGCTGACGACACACCCTCACTATAGACACCGGGGAGACGCAGTCCATCATCACACCAGATAGAGAGAAGGCAAAGTGTGAGGCACTTAGCAACATAAGACTTAGGACAGCAACTGGAGAGTCTGCCACCGTCCACGGAAAACAGAGGCGAAGGTGACTATAGCTAACATTAGTGTAAGTCACATCTTTATTGTTGCCGATATTGTGGACGAGGTTATCATTGGTGCCGATTTCATGATAGCTCATGGCATCAATTTGAATATGGGGCAACAGATTATGAGTTGGCGAAATGTAGAGATACCTCTAGACGTGGGGTACAAGCATCAAGTGCACGCCAGAAGGATATTTGGGGTCGAACAACTCAAATTGCCACCTCGGAGTGAATCACTGATATGGGCGCGTATGGATGGAGATTGTGTGGAAACCCGCTTGTGGGTTGTTGAACCAGCAGAAATTCAGAACAATTTGTTATCAGCAAAGTCCCTCGTTAAATCCAACTAACAGAGAATAGTCCCAGTGAGAGTGCTAAATTTATCAGACCACGAAAAAGTCATCTGTAAAAACTCCGATGTGGGCCAATGTACTTCAGTAGAGGCGGTAATAAACACCGAACAATCGCCAGAACATGCCGAAATGTCAGCCAAGGATCAAAAGGAATTTGGTGAAAATGTGGAGAAATGGGTAGCAGGTCTAGCAGCTTCAGAGAGAAATAAAGCCAAAAGCTCCTAAAAAGGTATGCTTTCGCTTTCGCCACGAACAATAAAAGACAAGGAAGAACAGCTATGGTCAAGCATGAAATTGATACCGGCGAAGCGAGACCGATAAAACAGGCACCCAGAAGAATACCGCTGGCGAAGCGTAATGAGGTCAAGGAGTTGGTCGAAGAAATGAGGAAGAGCGGTGTAATCGAACCATATTCGGTTCGGTGGAGCTCACCTGTAGTCTTAGTAAAGAAGAACGATGGCAGTACATCGTTTGTGTTTTGTCATCCGTCATGTGCAGATTTAATCGCACTGTCCGTCTAATTTGTGTCGTCCGTCTATTTTTGCTCGTGCATTTGCTTTTACAAAAACCAGATCAGTTTAAAATAATCCACAAACAATAACATAAAAATATAAAAATATTAAAATGCTAAAATTAAAAATGAAAACAAAATTAAAATAAAACAAACCAAAACAATAAAAATTTCGCGGTCAAGAATTACAGTTTTTAAACAACAACACCATCAAACGAAATATTTATTAAAAATAACCTATTACATACATACATACATACCTATTACATACACTTAACCGCAATAATTTAAATATTAATAGGTCAATAACAACAAAAATAAATAAACAAATAACCTTATGATGCGGGCTTCTTGGGGGCGATTGCTGTAGACGGTCTAATGGTGAAGGTATAGCACTGGCCATTTTATAGTCACCTAGCAGCAACTCGTTTCCTTGCCGTTCACATCTTGAGTTTAAATCAAATGTCCACAAACACTACTCCCTCTTCCCACCTTCCTATAACCTATTTTCCTAAACCTGCACAATGCAATGAGTAGGGGCCATCCCCTGAGTGCTGGTTAAAAAAAAAAAAAAAAATTTCTGCGTATACTACAGGAAGCTGAATGATGTCACCAAAAAGGATACTTAACCGCTACCAAGAATTGACGACACACTAGACACGTTAACCGGAACGAAGTGGTTCTCCACATTGGATTTACAAAGCGGGTATTGGCAAGTGGAGATTGGAGACAAGGACAAAGAGAAAACTGCATTCAGTGCGAACGGCGGCTTATGACAGTTTAAAGTTATGCCATTTGGGCTCTGTAATGTTCCTGCCACATTCGAGCGGCTTATAGAACGTGTGCTAAAGGGACTGCATTGGAAGACTTGCCTGGTGTATCTCGACGCCATAATAGTGATGGGCAGAACTTTCGACAAACACCTCAAGAACCTGGGAGAAGTTCTGCAACGAATATCGATGGCTGGTCTCAAATTAAGCGTAAAGAAATTTGCATTTTTCCAAAGGCAGGTGAAGTATTTGGGGCATCTTGTCACAGTAGATGACATATCCACTGATGAAGATAAAATACGAGCAGTAAAGGACTGGCCTCGTCCCCAGAATCTTCATGAACCACGCAGCTTTTTGGGACTATGCACATACTACAGACGCTTTGTGCCTAACTTTGCCAGCGTGGCTGCAAGCTCGCTTGAACTCACAAAGAAATCAAAGGCGTATCAATGGGGTGATTCACAAAAAAAGGCGTTCCAGACACTAAAAGAGCTATTGTGCGCTGCACCAGTTTTGGCATATCCAGTCCCAGGAGAAAAATTAATTTTGTACAGTGATGCTGGCGGATATGGTATTGGTGGTGTACTTTCCCAAGGGGTCAATGGAACAGAGAAAGTCGTAGGCTACTATAGTCGCACATTTTCAAAGCCTGAACGGAAGTATTGTGTAACCCGACGAGAGCTACTGGCAGTGCTGGAGTGCATCAAACATTACCAAAATTTTCTGCTAAGGATTGATCACTCCGCACTGAGATGGCTGCTACAATTCAAGAACCCTGATGAACAGCTAGCACGTTGGATTGAGCGCCTCCAGACTTACGACTTCAGCATTGAACACCGAAGGGGCGTAAAACATGGAAATGCTGACGTTCTTTCACGCCGACCTTGTAATTTAGAGTGTAAACATTGCGTGAAAGCTGAGGAAAAGAAATCCATCGTCGATATCCGGCTAACGCGGATTGAAGCCAACAAAGACTGGTCCCAAGCACAAAGGAGTGACCCAATATTGGCGAAGGTAATATCAGCAAAGGAGGAGGACAAACGACCTACAAGAAATGATATATCCGCAGAAGGTCCTCTTACAAAAGCATATTGGGCACTATGGGACAGCTTAAAGATTATATTGGGTGCCTTCCTCAAAAATGAAAGAAGTGTTAAAGGCGTTCCATAATGGAGACAGCGGGGGACATCATGGAGTGACCAAGATGCTGGAAAGGCCAAAACAACGTTTTTATTGGATTGGATGTCAGCAAGCAGTGGCGGACTGGATGACAAACTGTACCCAGTGTATTGCAGCTAAAGGTCCAGTAAGAAGAACTCGAGGTCAGCTGCAACAATATAACTCAGGCGAACCTTTCGAGCGGATAGCGATGGACGTAGCAGGCCCTTTTCCAGTCAGCAATGCCGGAAACCGATATGTTCTCATTGTGATGGACTACTTCAGCAAATGGCCGGAAGTATATGCCATACCCAATCAAGAGGCGCACAATAGTTAACGTTTTTGTGAACAACTGGGTATGCCGCTACGGGGTACCAATAGAACTACATTCCGATCAAGGCAGAAATTTTGAGTCGCCTGTATTAGGAGATGTGTGATGTGACGGTATTAAGAAGACTCGAACGACGCCGCTTCACCCACAGTCAGACGTAATCGTAGAGCGATTTAAATCGAACCCTGGAGGAATACTTACGAAAAGTAGTGAGCGAGCAACAGACGGACTAGGACGAACACATTCCGAGGTTTTTACTGGCGTACCGATCTGCGGTCCATGATTCAACATCTAGATCACCCGCCAAGGTTATCTTAGGGACTGAGATAAAACTGCCCGGTGACTTAGAGTTTGGTATTAAGCCCGCCACAGAGAGGGACGAAACATAAACTGGAAAAGAAGAAAGCCTGAATGAACTTCATGAGTTCGTGCGCACCCGTATAAAAATGGTCAGTGATAGAATGAAAGCCAGGTATGATAGAGCAGCTAACACGGGGGGCTTTCATCAGGGACAAATGGTTCTACTATACAACCCAAAGCGGAAGAAGAGATTATCTCCTAAGCTACAAACCAGATGGGATGGACCGTATAAAATAATAAAGCGGTTAAACGATGTCGTGTACAGGATACAGAAAGCTAACAGCCCCTGAGCAAAAATGAAGGTCGTACACATAGAGCGACTGGCAAAATATGGGAAAAGAGATAATGAGCCTATTCGGGACGAACAGGCTTAAGTGGGCGGCAGTGTTACGCAAATCGAAACGACCTAATATCGTTTAACAATAAAAACGATAAACAAAAGCTACCAGCTACACCAACAAAAGCCACACGATACAAATACACACTAACACAAGGAATACAATGAACGTGTTGATTATCTAAAGCTGAACACACACCTATGTATGACGAACCTGGTTGTACCAACAACAACATAAAATGAAGTAAACCAGCTACGACAAATATGTAATAAACAACATAACCAAAGTCCACAAACAACAATGTACTAGCAATAGAATTCTCGAGAAGGCGAGAGCAAGAACCTTCCACCTCGAGAACGTTCATCATACTGATTACGTGCGTGCGTATATAAAAGGGCAACAAGCTCAGCAGTCAGTCAGTTATAATTCAGTGAAGACGCGTTGCGGTTTGAACGTACAAGTGGTATTGCTTGCAAAAAGGTTGTAAGCAGAGAAGATCTAACGAACAGTTGTTAGTGTTAACGCGGACAGAAGTGTGAAATAGAATAGTGTACAAGCAAATTATTGTTGTATCGTTAAGTTGTATACGGTGGCACACAAAAGTAGTGTAAAGAATAAAGAGAGTAAAGTAAGAGAGTAGTAAAAGAGTAAATAAACGCATATTTGTTTTTACTTGGTTTGCAATTAACGAACTCATATTTAAACGTTTTTAAAAAGGTAAAAACGTAACAATATTTTTCTAATTTAAAATAAAAATAAACTCTACCTACATAATGTAATAGTAAAATAGTGTTTATTTTTATTTTAAATTATAAAAGTTAATAATGAAATAAATTATAATTTGGGTTTTTAAAATATGTGAAGTTTTTTTAAAGAGAGTTCCACATACAGACAAACATAACATACGTACAAAATGTAAATTCTGTTTATCAGTTTTGGTGGTTTTTAATATTGACATGTTGTTAACACTGCTCACGTAAAAATGTAAGAAAATTCTATTTTTTACAGATTCTTACGTTCCGGTTACGTTACATTACATTTCTATAACCATTCGTATTGCTTTATACATAACAAAATGATCAGATGTTTCTTACTGTTGCGGTTAAATTCCGTTACGGTAGCATAACTAGGGCTTTAGTCGTTCGACCAGCCAAAAATTAGATGTCTGTTCAAAAAGTATGATAGTGTGTACTAAAAATAGGAAGTGTGGGCAGATATTTTGACAAGTCCGATTACTTATTTTATTGTAAAAATTAATAAAATAACATTTTCTTTGCGATCAGAGGGGTTTCGTTTGGAATAGCTGCATAGGAAAATTACTAGTCATTTGTTTATCGTGTTGAATTTTATTTGTTTATCGTTTAATATTATTTTAGAAACATTGGTAAGAAAAATAATACGAGTGTCTTCAACAATATTAAGGTGCGAATAATTGCTCTATAAAAGCATGCATTACAATTTAAATTGCATTTGCTTTTGCAATTGTATACATAAAGATTTAGTGGCGGAACGAATCAGTTTTGGTTCTAGTTAATTCGTGGGAAAGAGGTTGCACGCTGTATACCAAATTTAACAAGTGATACTAAGGTAATGAAGAATCTGATTCTTCTGTTTTTATTTTTTCTTATATTTGTTTTTCATTACAGACTAAATTATTTAAAATCGCATAATTGCACGGCTAAAGTTAAGGGAAACTACATAAGTGGCTGCGGGGGTGACGAAATCTATACACTAACAGCTTATTGATTTGATAGCCCCACTTTTCTACAATGCTATGTAAATATTAAAAAAAGAAGTTCTTCTGTCGTGATAGTAGGTATCAGCGTGTATAAAAATAAAGATACATAACCAAGGTCTTATTGGAATATGAAAATTTGGAACCGGTAACAGCAACACCACCGTCACAAAAGAAAAGAAATATTTAGAAAATGCTCCGAAAGATGGCATATTATAGCAAGTAAAACTGTATTGAGAAATCGTTGTCCAGTCTGCTCCAACAACTAACAAATCCAATGAAGGAAAGAAAACAAGAAAATCTTTATGATATCACAAAAAAAGTGTTAAAGGATGAACTTAGTGCGAACGACTTCAAGATTAAAGCCAAGGAATTTTTTTAATTATTTTTCTGTTTCAAAAAATTGTTTTTAATGTTGTAGAATTCGGTTATGTTTTTATTTTTAAATGTAACTATGAATTTATTTTTGTTGCTTTATTATAAAAGACTTCTTATTGTATTATTATAAAAGCCTGAGTTAATGAATAAACTGCATTTATTTTTTACAAAAAAAAAAAAAGTTTTGATTTATACTTTAACTGTCGTATTCATAAAGTTTAAATAGGTTTCAAATGTATTTTAAATTTAAATGCTTTATTTTAAATAAAATGTTCATTTTAAATCTTTTTGACAAAATGTCAAAGGCATTTTCCACGACACGACAAGGCCTTACCGGCCTAAGTTCAATATTTTGTTCTTTAGTGGTCCTCTTCTAGAGTTTGACTATATGGCTTTAAAACTCTTGAGCTTAAACGAAATAAATAATCGAAAATAAATAATCTTTTTGTATGACAATGTAGCACCAAAACACACATTTTGTTGCGGTTTTCTTGAAGTAGGACAGAAGTATATCAGATTTTTTTGACATAATCGCACAGCTTTGTAGGATAGTCGCTCACGGCCTTTTGACGTGAAATTTTTATTAAAGCTTCAATTAAACTTTGAGAGTTTTCATTGGCGTTAGGAATTCCCTCTTTTAAACTGTGAAAATTTGCTTTGTGGTACTGAGCATATACAGGTCTTTTAACTTCTATCTTATTTTTGAGTTGCTGGTAATCTTTCCACCCTCGGTAGTTTGCCGTATGGTTTTCATCCCAGTTGCTGCACCTTTTGTAAATGGGCTCCATTTTCAGGTGGGGACATTCATACATTTTTTTCGTCGCCGCACTTTACGCAAATTGCCCTTCGGAGTCAAGGTCATCCTTAATTTCATCAATTGTCACTGAACTACCAGCGCTCTAATTACAATGGAACTTTGTAGCTCATATTTGTTAGTTCCTCTTTGATCTAAATTTCGGTCTCTTGGCCTTACGCAATGATAGCACATCGAAATTGTTCTTTCAAGAACTTGCGACAATTTAGGAGCCCAAGCGTTAAATGAAGCCTTGCGAAGATACTGTAGGGGCGGATTATAATTCCTCTTTGAAGGAACCTCTTTTTATTTTCATTGTTTGCAAGAATTACGAAATTGTTTTCATTGGATGTTAAAAATATAAACAAAAAAAAAATATTTAAAGGAGAAAATAATTGTGAATTTTTATCTAATGTAAATTTTTAAAATACAGTAACAAAAGTTAAAAACAAAAAATGGTCGATGAAATGTATTATTGTTTGAAAACAACGTCATTCTGTACAACAATCAAACAGGTAAAAGGTAAAACAATGAATAATGCAACCCAGTGTCATCGAAATTAGCAACTAGCGACAACAATTACGAAGAAAGATACAAATGGATATCGATAAATATATTACAGTCTTCAAGCGATGAACAAGCTCCAAAATATCCAAGATCGCTCCTACGCACAAAAAAGGGAAATTACGCGTACAGCGGTTCTCAAAATAATTTTGCTTTATTAAACGATGTGTCGCAAGAAGCAAATAGCCTAGCACTCCTCCGGTGTGTATAAGGGAACAGGTCTCGAACGAAGTGGAGAAACAGATGAAAATGTTGTTTGGTGAAAACTTTTTATGTGGCTACAATTAAGAGCGGTAACCATAACTGCCAGATTTGACGATTTTGAGCTCCAAAAATATCATATTGACGATTTGACGATTTATGTCCTTATTTTGACGATTTTTGTATATTAAAAATTTACGTCATATACTTTACATACTTTAGTATATTAAAAGCCAGCTTTGTATTTATTTTTTAATTGTTACTATTGGAAATTTATGTTAGTAAAAACAAGTAGTAAATTATTAAATTTTTAAGTTACTTTATAATACATGTTTTTTTCTTTTAAATTCTCATTTATTAATTACTACAACTAGTTACTATAACTAACAAGTAATTTACATCAAACAGTTAAATAAACATAAACTATATTAATATATATTTATGATGGTATTACGTCATCAAGCCAAAAAAGAGCTTCCAATTAGGTCGGATGGCTTCCTTCTTTTAAGTCTGTGTTCCAAACCAATGGGGTCAGTAAGAGATGATGCTTCTGTATTTACGTGGTCTCTGAGTCGGGTGTTATGTTTTGTTGCAATGTTTTCAATCTCTTTTCTAACAGTATTTACACCAAGGTCACGATGTAAATCACTAGTGCGTATATACCATGGTGCGTTTACGAGTACCTTGTTCTGAAAACGTCGAATAATATTTATATTTTTATCGTTTGTGCATCCCCACAATTGTGCTCCATAAGTCCATATAGGTTTTAATATTTACTTATATATTAACAACTTATTTTCGATAGACAGTTTGGATTTCCTCCCAATTAGCCATTTGAGCTTCTTCCATTTTAGTTGTAGTTTCATAATTTTAATTTTAACATGCTCGTTCCATCGTAACTTTGCATCCAGTGTCATACCAAGATATTTCACCGTATTTGCATAAGGTATTTGTATACCGTCCATGAAGAAAGGGACACCTAAAGTTCATTTATTTGTAAAGTCAACATGTGTTGACTTAGAACTGTTTAATTTTATGCACCATTTTCTAGTCCATTCTAAGACCGAGGTAAGTGTGATTTGTAACTTGTGCTTCGCCTCATTTTCAATTCTGGCAACGGACAAAATAGCCATGTCATCGGCAAATGTAGCCATAGTCGTTCCAGTAACTTCTAGTATATCACTGGTGTATAAAATATTCAAAAGGGGTCCCAGAATGCTTCCTTCCTTTGTATGCAACTTATTATCAACACATTCTTGTTGATAATGTCCACATTGCATTATTTCTCGAGACATAAATAAATCGTGTAATATATTGCCTCAGTATATTCCCACATATACATTGTATTAGAGCTTAAGAATTTAGCATAAAATTAGTTTTAAGTTTTTAGTGCGACTGTTCCCTAAAATAAATAATAGAACAATAAATAAATAAAACTTAATCATGTAATAAATAAAACAGTGTTTTTAATTACATGGCGATCCTGCCAAAATTTATTCCCCCAATTAAATTCAGTGATTAAAAAAAAAAAGTAATAACCAGTGCCTTAATACATCCATAATAATTTATTTATAATCGAAGATATTTTCATATCAAAAAAAAAGAAGCCTAATAGAATAAAGCAAAAGTATAAAAGATAATTTGTGACAAGTGTTTTTGTAAAAAAAAGAGTTTGTGAAAAGAAGGCGTACAAAATCAGTTTGGATTTTTCTACATCTATTCAAAAGAAACCAAATATTAAACAAAAGAAACCAAAAAGCGAAAAATAAGAAACCAAATTTTCCCAACAGAATTATTTTTGTGTTTGCAAAAAAGGCACAAAAAATTAAAATACTTTATAAGCATTGAATAGTGTAAAAATCTTAGAAAAGGACAAATAAAAAGGATATTTTAAATGGAAATAAATTGTGATCAGTGTTTAGTAACAAATAGAACAACATTTGCCATTCAATATAAAAGAAGAAAAAAATCTGCAGAAAGAGAGCGATAATTTGCTATGTAATTAACACAGTGAAGTTTGAGAGAGGGAATAAATACAATGCAAATACGATTGCCAGAAAAATGCCTATAAAAAATCGTCTTACTTTTTCCTTTTGTTTGTGCACAGTGAATAAAAAAAATATTATTTAGAAATTAAAAAAAGAACATAAAAGTGGATTAAAAAAATCGCTGAAAACGAAAACTACAATAAAAAGTGTAGTGTAATAATAAAACAACAATAAAATTGCAAATCAAATTCTTAAATGAAAAAGTGATAAAATTTGACAAAAATAACCCGTGCTAAAACAATAATCAAGTGTTCTTTTAAAACATAATCATTGTGAGAAAAAATATACAATGACAAAAACTGTGTTTTAATTACAAAAGAAATTAATAACGCAAAAAAAGATGAAAAATTATTAGAGTGAAGGAAATTTTATAAGGATGCTTAAAAAAAAAATAATCATATGCATAATATTACAAACATACATTAAATAATCAATAAAAGAAAAAAAATGAATGAAGTTTAAACTCGAGATTAAGTTAATCTCCAGTTAAACTTTGGTTTCAGTTTTTGAATTTACTTAATCATGATTTTAACCTTACGGTTAAACAGTTAATCTCGAGTTTAAACCACTAACGTAGCTGGTTTAAACTCGAGATTAACTATGAAAACTAGTTGACAAATTTTATTTAAAAAAAGCCTTTAAGTGAGGGAAAGCCGAATAAGACAAATATTTAAGTGACTATGAATTATATAAATCATAAATTGACAATAGACAGTCTTAATTTATTTATTATTTTAAGAAAATATTTTTTTTACATTAAGATCAATAGTATTCAGCTTTTGTTTGTTTGTTTTTGTTATATACAAAAGCAAATTGTTGTGAAACACTTTGCAAAAGTAGTAAACACAACAAAATTAACGAAAAAAAAATGTTGCCATTTTTGCTTAAAAGTACGGCTGCTCTACAAGGTTAATCTGCAGTTAAACTCCCATTAAAAAAATGAAAACTCAGTTAACTGAAGATTAAATTTAACTGGAGATTAACTTAATCTCGAGTTTAAACTTGCATTCAAAAGTGGCCCTAAAAGTGTAATCAGAACGAAGAAAAAAGTCCGTGTAAATTGAAAAAGAAATAATTAAAAAGCAACCAAATTATCTAAATACATACCATAATGAAATAATTGCTAAAACGGAATTAGAATAGTTGCTTAAAATTTTTGGAACTTAAGCAAAATTCAAACCCTTATAGACTGCAGACGCGCAAAGCCAAACAAAACCTTACGAGTTGAAAATATTATCGTTTTTTTCAATTGAAATTAATTTTGAAGTGAAATCAAAAAAAAAATTATAAAAAATTTTCTAGAATTATTATTCAAATAGAAAAATTTAAAAAAAACAGAAACACGAAATTAAAATACTTTTTTTTAAGTGTTGAGATACAATCAAAACAAATAATAAAATTAAAAAAAATAATAAAAAGCAAATAAATTAACAAAAAGTAATAAATTTTAATATTGTTTTTAACGACAAACACACAAATAAAAGAAAAACATGAAAGCAAAACAGAAAGTTCAGTAACATAAAAAACAGAGATAATTACAACAACTGCAATACCGGGAAGATAAATTAAAGACGTTCTTTCGTTCTGAAGAAATTTTTTTTTAAAAGTTCTAAAAAGAAAAGTGCATCGCGCAGTGCAGTTTTGCAAAGGAATAAATATTGTAAAAGTGCGATTGGAATGAAAAGATAAAAACTAGAATCAAGTGCTAAATAAACAAACAAATAATATTTGTGACTGGCCTATTCAGATATCAATTGGCGATATCTGCTATATACCATCGCCTTGGGGGACTATATCTGGTGGAATGGTATCCCGACGCCATGATATACAGTATTTTTTTAACTAACCATGACGTAAGGGTAGACTAACTAACAAGTACTGACAAGACAGTTCTGGATCAACTCGTTGATCGTTCTTCGTTAAGAGGGAAGGTGTAGTGTGTTTGACTAGTTGAAGTTGCCATACCCTTTGTAAGCAACTTAATATTAACAAATTCTTGTTGATATTGTCCACATTGCATTATTTCCCGAGACATAAATAAATCGTGTAATATGCTGTCTCAGCATATTCCCACATATACATTGTATTAGAGCTTAAGAATTTAGCATACAATTAGTTTTAAGTAATTAAGTTTAAGTGTAACCGCTAGTGCGACTGTTCCCTAAAATAAATAATAGAACAATAAATAAATAAAAGTTAATCATATAATAAATAAAACAGTGTTTTTAATTACAATACTCCTGCTTGTATTGCAATTAATTGGGAACATTCATCCTCATATTTAACGCGAAACAACCTATTCTTTAGGTACGATTTAAGTAAAGTACAGTACGAACTTGGCAATTGCGTGCTTAGTTTCGTGAGTAAACCCGTATGACTGACTTTGTCAAATGCTTGTGAAACGTCCAAGAATACAGCGGTATACAAATTTTTTCCCTCTAAAGCTCTTTCTATTACATCAGTAATGCGATGAACTTGGTCAATTTTTAAATGCGCATTTCTAAAACCAAATTGATGTTTAGAAATTAAGTTTCTTGGTTTAATTATCTGTTTAATGCGAACTTGTATTATTCTCTCATATAATTTCGATAAGATGGGCAATCGAAATTGGTCTATATGATTTAACTTCAGTTGGAGGTTTTCTAGGTTTTGGTATCATTACTACTTCGGCGACTTTCCAAAATGATGGTACATAAAGCAGTCTAAATGAAGCATTGAAAATTTGTGTTAGTATTATGTTATTCGGAAGAGGTGTAAGAACTTCAGTTGTTATTAAGTCGAATCCAGAGCATTTCTTCAATTTTAGATTAAAATGGATTTGTATAAAAGTTTCTATTGGTGTTACTTCGGGAATTGTGTAATCATCTCGACCATTAAGACTGCTGACTTCCTGCGTAATAGATGGTGGATCAGTATCAAGAGAGAACACACCAGCAAGATAGCTAGAAAACAATTCTGGCTTTTGGCTATTTGTTCTGGCCCAATTTCCGTTTGCCATGTGAATGGGAGGAATTTGTACTGTGGATCTATTTAAGTTTTTTGTCGATTTCCACAATGAGTATTCTGTTTTTTTTTCAATACTCAACCTTTGTAAATAGTTACTGGAACGTGAGTTCTTATACTTTTTGATTTCTAAGCTAAGTTCTTGTGTCATTCTATTAAGCCTTGCCTTGTCAGCTGGAAATCTAGATCGTTCCCATATCTTCCTCAATCTTCTTTTATTTTTATCATCTCCCTTATATAAGCAGGGTATGAAACAACGTATTGTTTATCAGGAGGGTGCGGAGTGCTTTCCCAAGCAGTACTTTGAATAAGGTTTGTAACAAGCTCAACGTTTTTCTCAATTTCGTCAGTTGTTTCCGGTTCATTAGGGGGAATGTTTGAATTTTGCAGCACAGTCTGAAAATATTGCCAATCGGTAAATTTATTCGCCAAAAAAGTGATTTTGTCCTATAGATAGCTTTTTCATAAGCAGTCATATATATTAAGATCAAATCCATTTTCCAACTTGATACACGACTTTGATATCTTATATATTATAAAGAAATCTATAAGATCAGGTGCTTTACTTCTGTCTCTTGGCCAATACGTTGGGTTACCCGTTGACACAACTTCACATCCGATTTCCAAAATTGTCTTATATAGTTCCTTTCCCTTAGGAGTGTTCAAACGGGATCCCCAGTGAGTTTTCTTAGCATTAAGAATACATGTGATGATTTTTCTGTATTTTATTTAACCCCGTGAAAGCCAAAAAATTACAACTCCTAAATAACCTCGTAGTTGAGAATAATATATCACTTGTCTTTGCAGACAATTTTAAAAATTCGAGTAAGCTTCTAATAATACCATCGCAAGAACAAAGGCAAGCGCCGTTATTTTGTTTCGTACGACCAACACTCAGGGGATCGATGGCATTGTATTTGGATATATGAAAATATGTTATGTTAAGAAGGAAAGAGAGAACAGTGTTTATGGACACTAGGCTTGTGTATATTTATACCATAAGTAACAGGAAAGGCCTCTGCAGGGAATGAGTTCCACATACGAATAGTCCGACTAAAATACGTATTTTTACTGTAATGCAGTGTGCGATCCATTGGACAATCGACCACATACGAAAGTGGTGGCCGACAAAGACGAGCGTTACGTAGAAATATATGATTTTCGGGAAAAGTCCTCTTACTTCGTTCGACCAAAATCCTTTTGTCGAAGTGATAGAACAGTGAAACAAAAACCACATTGCAACGATGCTCCAATAATTCAATGGAGTTGGCCTCTCCTGTACACGATCGTGAAACCTCAAAACAGACGTTGAGGCAGCGACCCATACATGAGAGTTGTATTCCAGTCACGGTCTGTTACAAATGGTGTAAATAGTAAGATCATAAGACCTTAAGAAGGAAGGTGCCCTGGTAGTCTAGAGGGTAGTGTGCTAGACTATTAGCGTGAGGGTCGTGGGTTCGATTCCACGACTCTGATCTGTGACACTACACCGAGCATATGGTCAAGATAATCCGCTCGTATATAATGAGAATATAATTTGTAATTGTATTGTAATAATAAATAAATAAATAAGAAGGAACTGAAAAATGTGTCGGTTGAAGCCAACATTACACTGAATTTTCATCCTCAGAATTTTAAGAGCTCCTGACTCTTTAATATTTACACTATCCTTAGATTAACATAATGCAATATTATTGCTGCGCTTATTATTTTTTCCTGAAAATGATATAAAATATCTATGTTTTTGGAAAAAAATTAATTAATATTTTTTCTGACGATTTTTTGATGATTAATAAACTTTTTTGACGATTTTTTCTCAAATATTTGACGATTTGATGCCTCATTTATATGGCAGCTATGGCGGTAACACATATAAAACAAAAGTTTAAGTAAACAACGAAGAAAATAAGGAAACTTAGTCGCAGAATTTCAAAAGCGGTTATTAAAAAGCAGCAGGTATTGATCACAATGTAGGTATAAAAAATCAAAGACCAGTTTGGAAAGAATTAGATTGAAATTAAAATCATTATAATTTGAATCGGAACGCAATTGTACAAAATTTAAAAATGTAGTTCATTCTATTTACAGTGTAAAATATTTATTGCACATTAAGATCACAATACAACAACGAAGAAACGATCGGGACTTGTAGAATGCCAAAACTGCTAAGAATATAGTCATGCAAATCCTACTCTAAGTTGCCCACAGTTGGCGTTGTTTATCGTGGATTATACAGTACTATAGAATGTAACAGACTCAAAAATAATTCGAGACCAAAAAAGTGTAGCAATTGTGGTGCCAACTATACTGCTAACTATAGAGGCTGTCCGATTTATGATATTGATTCAGAAACCAAAATTGTGATACCGTGCAGCCGCAAAATACATTAAATAATAACCGACTACCTACAATCAAAGCAAGCACGGATCGAATCTCATACGCTGATATTTTAAAGTCCACTCAAACAACTATTAATAACAATCAAAACGTAGGTAACCTGTTTGCAAACACTTCCATTTTGAGTCAGTTTAACATTAGTAGAATCGGTATACAATTTCACAAGTAGTATGATGCAAGAAATGATTAAAATGCAGTCTATGCTGTTTCAGGCTATAATTAATAAGCCATGAATTGTTTTAAAATTTGTTTCTGGAAATGAAGCGGCATCCGCTAGATGTTAACGAACTTGAGCACTTTCTTATAAATAATCTAATAGACTCATTTGTCATCTCGCAACTCATTCAATATACAAAAGACCTTCGGGATAGATCATGTGGAGCATCAGCAATTTTGATAAAGGCACGACTGAAACCGTACTTACTGAGTACTTTTTGTAAAATTTACCTTTCGGCTACAAGCATCTATATTGACGAGTTAGAACTGCTATTTTGGAACATGGTGATTTCCTCAGCTTGTTCTCCTCCTAGGTTTTCAACTGTAGAAGATCAATATTTAACATCCTTTAAATCATTAGGCCCTCGATTTACAGCGGCTGATGATTATAACAGAAAGCGTTCGTCGATGCTATTTCAAAAATGAAATTGGACGTAAATTTAATAATTAATTTGATAATTAGCCCACTGATAACCTGACGTTATCGGTTTTGCACTGGTAGAGTCTTCCTTGGATTTATCGTCTAATCACTCGCAATTAATTGTAACGTCGTATAGAGCGGGTTGGCCGGAGAATATGTCTTTAAGGACCGCTGATGATCTCAATGAAATAATTTCGAATTTTTAAAAAATATTAACGTTAGCGACTGAATACGCAAGGAAGACTCCTAACCAAATCAAATTCAGCAGGCTTTATTCGGCTGATATTTAAGCACTCGTGAGGGAAATCCGAAGAGCTTGGAGAGAATGGAAAACACAGAGATCACTCCAACTTAAAAAACGATTTCAACAATGTACGTAACATCTCCAGAAGCTACAGGAATCTTACAAAAGTTTGTCGTTATTTGGAAAATAACTTACACTAATTTCTCATTATATCCTGAAACTCCTAGTCTAAAAAGGCATGTGATGCACAAGGTTTCTGTTGGAGAACAACAAATTAATAATTATTAAGTTAAATTCATTTCATACTGTAGTACAGTATTTATATTATTATTTCTAATAAAATTCTTGATGTACCACTGTACTTGGTATAATTTATCTATTATCTATTATCTATCTTCTTTCTTTGCTATTTTCTATTTTACACATTCATATACACATACATGTACAAGCTTTGTCACGCGATTTTCTACCTTCTACTTAGCTAACCGGTTTTTATACATGTCCTTGTTAGTGTAAAGTACCCTTTTTATTATTTGTTACAATTTTGTAAAAATACAGAATTATTTTGGTTTGCCTAAATTTTGTAACATATCATTATAGTTCTGATCGTTAAAGCTATAACATCACTGCCTTGCTGCTAATTGTATCAATAGCTAGATCATTGAATCATACTGCCTTGCTGCTGTGTTACAACGGGTGATTTTTTAGCTATTATCTTTTTGGCATTACTGGTTTAAACAGCTCACGCACGTTTCGTTTTTTGTTTCACTGTCAAACATCTTCAGTTTGGTCTATAATTTAACCATGAATCGTCTTACAAACGAACAACGCTTGCAAATCATTGAATTTTATTATCAAAATGCGTGCTCTATTAAGAAAGTTCATCGCGCGCTTCTTCCATTTTATGGTCAGTTTAATCGACCCACTGAAGCGGCTATTCGGGCTATTGTGACTAAATTTCGCACCAAATTTACATTGTTGGACATTAAACCACCAACACGCTTACGTAGAGTGCGGACTGAAGAAAATATCACAGTTGTGTCGGCCAGTGTTAATGATGACCATCAATTATCAATTTGTTGCCGTTCGCAGTAATTGGGCCTCTGTTGCTCAACAACGTTGAAAATTTTGCGGAAGGAATTAGGTGTGAAGCCTTTCAAAATACAGCTGGTGCAAGAATTGAAGCCGAATGACCTACCGCAACGAAAAATTTTTGGTGAATGGGCTCGTGGAAAGTTGGCCGAAGATCCACTTCTTTATCGAAAAATTGTGTTCAGCGACGAAGCTAATTTTTGGCTCAATGGATACGTAAACAAGCAGAATTATCGATTTTGGAGTGAAGATCAGCCAGAAGCATTTCAAAAGCTACCAATGCATCCAGAAAAAGTCACAGTTTGGTACGGTTTATGGGCTGGTGGCATCATTGGACCGTACTTCTTCAAAGATGCTGCGAATCGTAACGTAACTGTGAATGGTGAGCGCAACCGTGAGATGATATCCAACTTTCTTTTGTCCAAAATGCAAGAGCTTGACTTGCATGACATGTGGTTTCAACAGGACGGTGCCACATGCCACACAGCACGCGTAACAATGGACTTATTGAGAGGCGAGTTCGGTGAACATTTTATTTCACGTTCGGGACCGGACAATTGGCCACCTAGATCGTGCGATTTAACGCCTTTAGACTATTTTTTGTGATGCTATGTTAAAGCTCATGTCTATACAGACAAGCCCGCTTCAATTGGCGTATAGGAAGACAACATTGAAGCATTGGCCTAAGGTCTTGAACAACATACATACATCACCTACTGCTGGATACTTGGACTTTATACTTGGGTTTGAATTGTTGAGTTAACCTGCGTTACTACTGCCTTTCTTTGTGATCAAACCGTGTGTATTAATGAAATTTATTTAGAAAGTGTGTTTTTGAAAAATATTCAGTGAAAGAAAATTAAAATGGAAAATTTAATGAAATTAATCGAAAAACAACGGTTATTGTTGAAAAATTTACAAAGTACTATAGAAGCATACCAGTCGAAAACTAATATTACTCGTGGTTATGTTCAAGATGTCTTGGAAGAAATCGAGTGTTCTTCCACCCAGTTTAAAGATATTCACAAACAGATTTTGGAAATTTTTATCGAACATTCTTTTAATATGAATGACGTACCTTAATTCTCTGAAGACGTATATTATACTTTCCAAAACGAATTTTTATTATTGAAGGGTCAGTTAATTGATACAATATATGAACCTGATAATACTCATGTATCAACTATCCACTCAAGTACGTTTACAAACTCAACACACAATAGAAACGAAACTATAGCAGTTGAAGCTCGTTTGTCTAACCGGTATTTTCTGGAGACTATGTCTCTTGGATTTCATACAAAGATATACGTCAGACGCTAGTTATAGCCTTAAACAATCGGTGTCACTACAAAAATTGTCGACATGGTAATGAAAAAGTTTTTCAATACTTTCTTGTAATGGCTCAGCTGAAAGCATTCATATTCTTTTAGATACAACGCGTAATAGCCTTGTTTGTTGCGCACGTTAGGAGTCAATTCTAATGGTTGGGACGCTATTCTAATCTATATGTCAGTTAATAAACTAGATCATCAAACTCGTAAGGAATGGGAACAATCTTTAAAAACTTCTACTGAAGTTCCATCCATTACTACGCTTTTTGAATTTTTGGAAACATCCTTCAGAACTTTAGAAACAATTAATGATTCTCATTATTACAAACATTTTTTATTCCACTGATAGCATCACAATACTTTCATGGATTAGACGCCAGTCATCCAGATGGCCAGTTTATGTTGGAAACAGAGTAGCAGAAATACAGAGAAAATCAACAAATAATCAATGGTGCTACATTTCAACACGAGATAACCCAGCTGTGGAATTTCAGCAACGGAACTCCTTAACCATGAGCTATGTTGGAGTGGACCTAAATGGTTGTGTGAGATACCAGAAAAATGGCCAAAACAACCAATTTTAAAATTTGAAAATTCTGATTTACCAGAAAAACGTGCATGTGTAAATATACATTCAACTTTTACGGGACCAGAATACCCCGAAATTCTAACACGCTTTCCCTCTCTTGGCAAGCTAATACGAGTAACTGCGTACATACAGTGCTTGACAAAACAATGGAAACTTTTTCAAAAATGTACTTAATCGGACGAAAATTTAACATGTTTTTTAAAAATCGGCAAAACATTTGTGGAGTTTATTAATATGCACTGTTATTAACGTTTCTGTATATTAAAATTATGTATAAAAATTAATTATATAATTCAAAAATTAAAAAAGTTTCCAAAGTTTCCAATGTTTTGTCAACATCAAATATGTGAATAGAATTTTTTTTTTTTTTAATTACTGAATTATATAGTCTTTTTATATATTTTTTAAAATACAGAAATGTTAATAACAGTGCATATTAATAAACTCCACAAATGTTTTGCCGATTTTTAAAAATTTTTAAATTTTCGTCCGATTGTAACACATAAATAAATTTTTGAAAAAGTTTCCATTGTTTTGTCATGCACTGTATTTCGGTTCATTAAAAATTCATTATATAAAACAGAATCACAAAGGACAGGTAGTAGTAAGATGACATGTTTTCTCACTAGTAGCGAGCTTAATTACGCCCGCATGAAACTTATAAGAGTTTCACAACAGGTTGATTTTCCGAAGGAAATACTTCAGCTCAGAGAACATGGTCATATTAGTACTAATGAGACAGTTGGTAAACTGTGCACTTTTCTCGGTTCTTCAGAAATTATTCGAGTTGGCGGTAGAATTCAAAAATTTAGATTTAAATTACTTTTCCAAGCATCCAATTTTACTGTCGAAAAGAAATCCTATAACTAATCTGGATGCACATAAAAGAACGTTACATGGCAGCTTAATTGAAATGCATTCATTTGTTTCGCGAAAATATTTCATTTTGTCATCTAGAAATATAGCGAAAAATGTATTACGGCAGTGTATTGATTGTTTTAAATACAGCGCAAAGGCAGCACAACGGGTTATGGGTAGCCTACCAAGTGTTCGTCTTAAGCCAGCACGACCTTTCAAGCATAGCGGCGTGGACTATGCAGGACCAATTACCATAAAACAATCAACTGCACGAGATTCAGTCACCACAAAAGGTTATATGTGTTTATTTATTTGTATGGTAACGAAGGCTCTACATCTGGAAGCTGTGACCAGTTCATCTACAGACTCATTTCTAGCTGCATTTAGAAGCTTTATATGCAGACGTGGAACTTGCGGTACAAATTTTGTTGGTGGTCAGAAAAAACTGGAAATTATTTACAAAAACAAATCTTCTTTATCTAAAGAGCTCGCTGAACTTCTGGCCTCTAATGGAGTTACGTGCCACTTCATACCACCAGCATCACTTAATTTTGGAGGACTGTGGGAGGCAGGAGTTAAGTCTATGAAACACCATTTGCGCAGGGTTATGTATAATCGTATTCTTACATTCGAAGAACTTACAACGCTTCTTACTCAAATCGAGAGTTGCCTGAACTCTAAACCATCTGAACAACGATCCTTCTGATGTTAACGCTCTTACGCCGGCACATTTTTTAATTGGCGAACCATCTGTCTGTGTACCAGAAGAAGATTTACTTCAAATTAATATCGATCGTTTATCCAGATGGAAAGTCGTCAGGAAATAAAAGCAACATATTTGGCGGCAGTGGTGTCGCGAATGGATTTGTCGGCTACAGGCTAGACCTACTTTTGATCAAGGTCTCGAGAAATGCAAAAGTAGGTGACCTGGTATATATATTTATTACAACTAAAATAAATTTAGAGGAAAGACATTACACAAATGTCGAATTAATTTTGAATCATTTTATTGATTTTGTTTCCCGTTGTTCGAACGGGTTAGAAAGGTTAAGGTATAGTTTTTTTTATGAGTATATAAGACGGATTTGACAAAGAGGTATATACAGTGCATGACAAAACAATGGAAACTTTTTCAAAAATTTATTTATGTGTTACAATCGGACGAAAATTTAAAAATCTTTTTAAGAAATCGGCAAAATATTAATGCCTTTTATTAATATGCACTGTTATTAACATTTCTGTATTTTAAAAAATATATAAAAAGACTATATAATTCAGTAATTAAAAAAAAATAATTCTATTCACATATTTGATGTTGACAAAACATTGGAAACTTTGGAAACTTTTTTAATTTTTGAATTATATAATTAATTTTTATACATAATTTTAATATACAGAAACGTTAATAACAGTGCATATTAATAAACTCCACAAATGTTTTGCCGATTTTTAAAAAACATGTTAAATTTTCGTCCGATTAAGTACATTTTTGAAAAAGTTTCCATTGTTTTGTCAAGCACTGTATATGAACAATTAAGAAACGGTTAGATTAATTTTAGGTTAGGTTTATTTTAGTATTTCAAGTAACAACAGGTTTAAGGTTATATTCAATTAGCAAGTTTTAAATATTCTCTTTTTAGGTTTAAGGCTGCTTACTTTTTGATTTAAGTTTGGGGTTGTTATAATATTTTAAATTTCACCAATAGCTTTAGGTTTTAACACTAGGTTTAAGTTTTACAATATTTTAAATTTCACTAATAGTTTTAGGTTTTAACACTAGTTTTGAGTTTTACAATATTTTAATTTTTATCAATAGTTTTAGGTTTTAACCTTAGTTTTAAGTTTTACAATATTTTATTTCTTCAATAACTGTTATTTTTTATTGTCCTTTGTTGTAGGGGTTTTTAGTTTATGCGCACTCACTTATTGTTCTTAACAAAGTTATAATTGAAGTGAATTTAATAAAGCTGCAGCTAACTTTGGTGCTTTTCAGCTGAATTTGGCTGCAGTTGAGAGGTGGATATTTGACATCAGTGATGGGTAATTGGTTTGTTCATTGAAATGAACATCCTCACGGGCCTGGTAACCTGTGAATAAAAGACAATTATTAGTCTGTGTTCTTTTGAGGAGTAAGGGTAGTGTTGGGTAAAAAGAAGGTATATAAATACTTGGGAAAAGTTTAAGACTAAATGAATCCCTTGACCAACCAACCAAGCGTTGAGCCTTGAGCGATAAGCGAACCCTTTCCAATGTGGATCACATTTGGTTGCAATAGGGTGGTATGTAAATCGCCGCCAATCTCAATAGACACCGGGATATTGGTGTAAAATTCAGGGTCAGCCAGGGATATTCTGCAAAAATTCGGAACTGGTGCATTTTTGAATCAAATGATTCCGAGCCCAGCAGATAACACAGTAGTGCAAGTTGAGAACATTCTGATACCTTTGGGCTAAATTCATTTGATTATATCTACGCAGTCGCTTAAACGGTGGTTGGCCTTACATATACCGCAACCACTATTGCGTTTTGGTTGATGCGTTTCGTTTTGGTTGTGTTTGGGTCGAGGTCCATTGCGTTTGGTACTTCCATTGTTGTTGTTGGGTGCCATATTCTGTGTTAAAGAAATTATGTGTGAATGAACTGAAATGAAGGGTGAAGGGTTAGTTATGGATAATAGTTACAAGTGGATAAATGGGTTAAAAAGGCTAAATTTTATTTGGGTTACACTAGAAGGGTTAAATTAACTAGTAGATAGAATGACAACTTTTGTTATTGTTCGAGTTAACGTTCCGGACGATGTCCGTATATCGACTACTCTGTTTCGTCCATCAGAGCCAGTGTATGTTTTAATGACTTCGTTTGGAGGTAAATTCTCCTGTCTGATAATAACAATGTCATCTGTTTCAACTTGACGTTGAGGGTTCTTCCACTTGTATCTCTTGTGGAGCTCTTTAAGATATTCATCTTTCATCTTCTACAAAAGTTATGATATTCAATCCTTAACTTTTGCCATCTGTTTGCCAGGGTTAAATTCTCATTGCCTACATCGGGTCCTGCTGAGGTTAAAATGGGTGATCCAATTAAAAAGTGTCCTTTAGTTAAAGGGTTAAGATCCTGTGGGTTCTCGTTGACGGGTCTAAGGGTCTTGAATTCAGGCATCCTTCGATTCTCGCGAGAAGTGTGGCTAGCTCTTCAAATGTGTACTTCAGATTATTCATTTTCTTTAAATGAGGCTTAAAGCTTTTCACTCCCGCTTCCCATAAACCACCAATGTGTGGTGCATCGGGAGGTATGAAATGCCACGTCAAATTTTGGAAACTGCTAGCAGATATAACGGAACCTTTTAATTGTTTAATGAATTCCTGTCGCTCTTTCTTCAACAATTTGCTAGCTCCAATGAAATTTGTCCCATTATCAGAGTAAATAGCGACAGGGCATCCCCGCCTCGAAAAAAATCGTGCGAAAGCTGCCATAAAGGCTTGGGTTGACAAATCAGATGTAGGCTACAAGTGATTAGCTTTTGTTGCAAAGCAAAATATATATACTTTCATGTCGAATGGTCCTGCAAAACCAACTCCTACATTCGAATGAATGGTTTATTAATTTGGGTACGTTCTGGTGGCAATGCTGCCATAAATTGGGTTGTTTGTCTATTCTTGTATCTAGTACACGGTGAGCATTTGTTAACTACAGCGCTAATAATATTCTTCAGTTTTGGAATCCAGTATCCTGAGCGTATTGTTCTCAACATAAGTTGATTTCTGCCATGTAGGGTTATCAGGTGCACGTGTTGCGTTAATAATTTAGTAAATGAACTGCCGTAGGGTAATAAAATCGGGTTTCTTTCAGAATATGGCAAACCGTAGGAATTTGCTAGTCGACCATTTGCTCGCATTATATTTGCGGAATCTAAAAATGGCGTTAGGGTGAGCAGGTTACTTTTCTTGGGTATAGGGTTCTTTTCTTCAGACAATGATATTCGTCTTTCAAATATTCAGTCTAACAAAGAATGATAAGTCTATCACGGGTAGATTTGATCTCTGTTGCATCAAGTTCAATACTTGGGTGGGTGGTTAACAAACGTAGTCTTTCCTCGACTAGTTGTGGGTTATTATTATCGTTTATACGATGTGCGATCACAAAATCGATAGACATATGTCATTACTCGTAGAGCATTTGACAATTTTGAAAATCTTGATAATATGCCTGGGTTCTCAGTATTCGTATCCAAGGAAGGGTGGGTATTAACGGTGGTAGTAAACGACTGACTAACTTTCGCTTCAGCTTGGGTTGTGAAGTTTTTATGTGTTGCTGGCCACTGTGAAGCAGATTGCTTCAACCATGAAGGTCCTTTCCACCATAAATCATCATCTCTTAGTTCATCAGCATTGCATCCTCTGCTAGCCACATCGGCAGGATTATCATGAGAGGCCACATGGTTCCAATTGTCCACTCCAACTGTTTGTAAAATTGTTGAAACTCGATTTGCCACAAAGGTGTTCCAAGTGTTGGGGTTTTTGCTGAGCCAGGCCAAGACTATCGGTGAGTCGGTCCAAAAGTATGACTGATGTAAGGGAAGGTTAAGTTAGCTGAGTAAATTTTTTGTCATATTTGCCAACAACACTGCTCCACAAAGTTCAAGTCTTGGTAACGAGATTACTTTGATTGGCGCAACTCTCGTTTTAGTGAAGAGTAGGGTTATGTAATTAGGTTCATCTACGGGTGTAACTCGTGCATATAGACATGCAGACTATGCTTTTTCAGAAGCATCTGAAAAACCATGAAACTCAATTTTAGTTGTAGTTGAAAAGTTAATCCATCTTGGTATACGAATTCTATTAATATTATCATAAAACTGCAAAAACTTTTGCCATTTTATAAGGGTGAGTGGGTCAAGACATTCATCCCAAGCTGTGTTATCTTGCCAAATTTGTTGCATTATAATCTTTGCAGATATTACAATTGGCTCTTACCAACTAGCTGGGTCAAAAAGACGAGCGATATCTGATAAAACAGTTCGCTTTATGTATGTCGATTTCCTTTCGATTAAGGGTACATTAAAGAAAAATGTGTCCTCTTTCGCATTCCACCGCATTCCTAATGTTTTAGCATTATTCGATTCTGGAAGGTTGAGCAAATCCACATCAAGTAAGTGTTCATCGGGTAAGTTTTTCAACAATTCCTTCGTATTAGATATCCATTTTCTTAAAGGAAATCCAGCAGAGTCAATAGCCGAGATCAATTGGGTTTGGACCTCTTTCGCTTCTTCAATGGTGTGACCTCCAGCTAAGACATCGTTTACGTACATATTATTTCGCAATATTTGCGAAGCGATAAGGTGGGTATTTTGAATGTCTTTGGCTAATTCGTGTAATGTTCTAATAGCCAAGTATGGCGCACAATTGACACCAAAAGTGACCGTTTGCAGTTCTTAATCCTGAATGGGTTTCGTTGACGCTTTTGCGGAATAATATCCGTTGGAACGGAGTGTGTGTAGGGTTTAGCATAATCTGCCGGTACATTTTTGTAATGTCGGCATTATAAACTATTTTGTAAAAGCGCCATTTCAAGATGAGTACAACTAAATCTGTTTGTAGGGTAGGACCAGTGTATAGGGTATCATTAAGGCTGTTGCTGTTCGAGGTTTTGCTAGTTGCATTAAAAACAACTCGAACTTTTGTTGTAACGCGTTCAAGTTTAACAACAGCGTGATGGGGTAAGTAATAATGGGTATTTGAAGGTGTGTTTGGATTATATTTTATAAGTTTCATATGACCTAGATAGATGTACTCTTGTAGCACGTTATCATGTTCCATTTTCAGTTCTGGCTTTTTCATCAAACTTTCTCATTTCTTAAGAATTGAGCCATAGCCACATGTCGCGAGTTTCCTAACTCTACAGGAAGGTATATAAATGGAAGATTAACCTGATAATGGCCATTCGGTAATCCACGGGTAGTGGTCATATAAGTTTCTTCACAAAAAGAACTTTCTTCTGAAACTTTGGGTCAATTTCCAAGAATTTGGTCAAAACTTTATCAAGCGTGGCTGAACTGAAACTAAGGGTTGTATATTGCTTGTGTTCTGAATGAGTCCTGTTAAAATCCATCCAAACTCAGTTTCTTGAGCTATTAGAGTATTAAGAAGTACTCGTACTCCAGATTTCAATATTTCAAAAAATCGCTGCCAATTATAAAATCTATAGGTCTGCTTTCATAGAACTTTTGGTCTGCTAATTGAATATCTTCCAAGTCTTTTATAAGGGTTGGGTTTAAGCTTTGGGTGGGTAAATTTTTCGTTAGTGTTTTCACTACAATTGCTTGGATATTCAATTTCAAATTATTGTTGGTATTCGAGCGTAGAGAAACTTGACACAGCTTGGTTGATCTTGCAGAGACTATCTCATTTAATCCAGAAATTTCTGCAACTATGGGTGTAGTGGGTAAATGTAACTTTCTTCTCAGTTTATCTGTTATAAATGAGAACCTTGAAGCTGGGTCAATAAGAGCTCTAGCTGGAAACAATTCTCCTTGGACTTCTACATTCAGAACGGCTGTTCCCAATAACTTCGTTCTGTCATCTATGGGTATGGGTTTGCTTGATTGTGTGTGGGTCGAGAAAGACTATTTGGCAAAGAAGATGCCTGGTTATCATCATTATGTCGGTTAATCCTTGAATTTGGTCTGTGTAATAGACTATTATGTCGTCCACCGCAATATCTACAGATGAATGTATATACGACATGTTTGTATGATATGACCGACGGCTAAACAATTGTAACATATTTCATGTTTCTTTACAAACTCAATTCTCTCGTTTATTCCAAGTGAATTGAATGACGAACATTCCCTCAAAGTAAGGTTTTCGTTGCAAAGTTTGCAAATAGAAGCATCATGTTTAATTTGGAGGCCTGGGTTTGATTGAGTTGAAGAGGGGAATTTTTCTTCGCTTTTAAGTTTGTTTTGGGTGGGTGTGTTGTGAGTGGGTGGGTTTCTTGTCGGTTTTTGGTTGATTCTTAGGGTTCTTCCCACATTATGAAATGTCTTTTCTTTTCTGTCATACTGTGCTCTAACATTTTGGAATTGTTTGAGTTTTGGGTGGGTAGGGTTGTTATTATGGTCTTGGACATCATTAACCAAAGTTAGTTCCTTAAAGGTGTTAGTCAAGAATACATCTAAGTCAGTCCAAGAAGGCATCTCTGCACAATCCTTCAGGGTTTTTTCAAATTCCCTTCGGGTTTCTCTAGGTAATTTTGATGTACACAGGTATGCTAAGATAGGATCCCACTGATCCGTATCTATGTCCAAAGAGTTCAGATTTGCAATACAGCAATTTATCCTTCTCTGAAGCTTTCTTATAGAAACACTACACATGGTGCTTATTAAAATTAAAATTTTAAATTTAATAGGGTTTTTAATTGCGCGTTAATTTGCATCCTACGATTCTCATACTGTGAAGATAACTGATTCCACGCAATAAGAAAGTCATCACTTGTGCAGGGTGCACTGTCTACTATCTCTTTGGCATCGCCGCTTGTTTTTTGTTTAAGATGGAAAAGTTTTTCAACTCCACTTAAACGGGTATTATTAATAAATGGCCTTGAAAAGATCCCTAAACGAAGCCCAGCTTTTGAAATCTTGAATGTTGGCATATCACAAGGGGGTACAGTGAAACCTGCAGAACTGCCGGGTTGTGGGGGTTCGGGTGGGGTGGGTTTTGAATTTTTGGGGTGGGTTAAATTGTCTATTGATTCATCTATAGAAACCATATATGTTTTTTGGCCGATCTCACACTCCTGGAGACGCCATTAAAATTTATTGAGTTGGAGGCGTCAGGATCATTGAGTTGTGGCGATTCTCGGATTTGCTTGAATTTCCCATCAATGTTCGACCACAACTCTTCCTCAAAGGCGCTCAAGTAATGTTGGATATAACGCACAATATCGGCGGCCAAAGTTTTTAATTCCGACATTTTGGGTTAGTCAAAAGGAATTCACAAAAAAAATTTTCAAAATAAAATAAATATATTTCTATATACAAATATTTAGGGTTCAAATAAAAAAAATTTGAGTTTTTTTTTGCTTTAACTGTACCAAAATTACTTTTGTTCCAGCAGAAAAAATTCCCAATTGGTATTAAAACGTTAATTGTGTGCGCTAATTAACTTAATATGCAATATAAGTTCCTTAGAAGTAATATAAAAATTATTTAAAAAAATTTTATTTTATTTTTAAATTTAACTATTATTATTAATTTTATTATTTTAATTTAAAAACGGTTAAATATGTTGAAAGGGTTGGGTGTGTTAAAATAAAAAATATTTTATATATTATAGTAATGGAACAAATTTGCAAAGGAAATTGGAAATAAAAAGTTTTGTATAAATAGCAAAAATTTCGACTCACCTTTTTTGCTGGGGGTAGGGTACAAACCACAATAACAAAAAAAAAATTCTCTTGTGTTGTCGATTCTTCTATTTGTCGTCTTCCCGCTACGATGTGTGTTGATAATATAGGTAGCGTTGTTGTTGTAATTGTCGACAGTCGCTGTAAGTACTATTTGTGTACGTATGTATACACCTAATTCTGTTTTTACACGGTCTTTTTTTACACGGTTTTGGTATAACACGGTTTGAAAATAAAATATTTTTAATTTTTGTTACACGATTTTGTTCCATTTAGCACGATATAAAATTTTTTATTTTATTTATTTTTAAAATTTTTTATTTATTTTATTTAATTTTTGCAAAGTATCTTCATATCACAAATTTAAGGGAATTCCCTTTTTGCGCGACAAGCAAATTTACTGGTCAAAGCAAATGTAAATGGCTCAAATTTAGGGGAATTCCCTTTTGTGCATACAAGCACAAAGGTCAGAGCAATTGAAATGTGTTAATATTTTGTGTTTGGTAAAGAAATTTTTTATTGTCAAATTTGTTTTTCTATCGTTACATTAAATTTAACGCATTAAGATGAAAGGTAAGCCAAAAAATATTTTATATTTATTAAGTTATTTATATTTTTAATTTTGTTAAATATTTCATGAATCCCTAAAGGAAAATGTCAAATACAAAACTTCTTAAAAATCCTTGTTTTTCACTAATTTTAATAGGTTTTAGAGATTAGGAACCAATCACCTATTTTTGCATACGATCAGTGTCTTTTTTTACACGGTTTTTTCTGGAACCAATCTACCGTGTAAAAACAGAATTAGGTGTATATTTTAATGTGGTTTTTCATATTTCGGTAATTTTTGTAATTATGTTTTGTGTTAATATTTTTTTTGTTTTATAATATGTATATAAATTAATTACTTTTTTATTATTTCATTTAAAAAAGAAATTCTTTTTTTTATTTTCTATTTATTTTTCTTATTACACTTTATTTTCTGTTTGAAACCAAAATTGAACTGAACTTAAAACTAAAACTTAAAATTAATATTACCTACGATTTAACCAAATTTTGCCAATGCATCAAATTTCCGTTGAAATAACGTGTACGCAAAATCAGCAAAATGATGACCGTAAATAAGGTTGAACTATTGCGCCACAAATTGTCAGCAATTTAATTGTTTTTAATAAACAAAACTGCCTGTTGCGAAGTTTCAACATTTGTGGTGTTAACTCCTCCCTTCTTAAATGCTGACGTCCCCGTCTGTATGGAATTAGGCGTTACGGTTTTTGTTTCTTCCGGTTGTTCAACTTGTGCTCGTTTGGTTTCATTTTTCCAAAATCTTATCATTAGTACAATGATCAAAACAATAAATATCATTGTAAAAGTAGTATTAAAAGTAAAACCGATTTTATTGACCTGATTAATTTTTGAAATTTTATTTTTGTTTTGTATCTCAAGATCTTTGATCATCTCCAAGGATAAAATTTCTTCCAATTGATCTTTAGCTGTTATCTGTTGTAAAATAGCGGGCAATGGTTCTAGATATGTTGTCTCTTGCACATAAAAAACTTTATCTTTTAGTGTTACGTTCGAATTATGATGCTTTATAATGAATGTGCCTGTTAATTGAAGCGGCTGATTATCAGTCAATACGGTATCATTGTAGTCATTAAGAAATAGTAAACCAGGCTGGATTTCTTCAAAATCACTTATATGGTCAGCGTTGGTGCTCGTGCAATTTGGCATTTGGCTTTTCAATAATCTAATTATACAGCTATTTTCTCTTAATTCTATTATATTCTTTTCATTACAGATTGTTTTTTTTTGTTATATTTCTTACAATCAGATTTAATTCCAAAAATTGTTTCTTACAATTTAGGATTTTGTCAAATTCAATCATAATTATTTTATTATTATTTTTAACAGATTTCAAAATAAGCGTTTCACATTCTTCTTCTTTTGTAGTTGGTAGGCTTAAGATATAAACAATCATTGAACCGTTTACGGCCACATTAAAATCTACGAATAAATAGCTGCCTTCATAGTCAAATCTATATTATATTTTGTTATATTTATCTACTCATATCCTCTTAAAATTTACCTTTTTTTTACTAATTTGATTCAATATTGTTTTTTCCTATATTGCATCTAGCATCTTAGTTTTTATTGGTCGTACGCATATGGCATATTGTTCGACGTTATTTGTATTTTTCAATCATTATTGCTACTTTCAATTTCTTATTTTGTATCAAAATCGTACACCTATGGCATATTTATCGATTTGTACGTAATTATGTATAAATTTTATATTCAAATAGAAGAATCCTTTATTTCTAATTTCTTTTCCTTAGTTCCTAAATTTTTTACTTTAACTATTTTAATTTTTTCAATATTTTAACATTTGATATTTTTAACGTTAATATTTTTTCCTACTAAGTTGATTTTCCTCTTGGTTGTCATTTTTGTTACCTGTTTTAATAATTTTTATTTTTATGTTATTAAAGTATTATTTTATTTATTATCCTTTTTAATATGTGAACCATTCTTCCAGATTCTGTAAGAATTGTTCCTTTTACGTTTTCATAAATCTTGAGGACGTGGTCTACGCTTTTCCTCCATGAACTGTATTCCGCCGGATTTCCTGAAAAATCCCTAAGGCTTTTCACGATGTCGGGTATTCTGTCTAGGTCTCCTATTTGTCCCAGAAGTTCCGGTCTAATAGTCCCGTCCGTCGCAGTCGTAAGTTTGCTGTTTGGGCTGTTGCTAGTGTTTTCCTGAACCACTTTTCTAACTGCATTATTTATAAGCCTTTCTAAATCTGACTGTGTAATTGGTATACTAGCTTGTGCAGAATCACGCTGGGTATTTGATACGCCAGGTGTCTCTAAGATACTGGGTCTAATTAGATTACTTGGATTCGACATATTTTATTAAGTTATTTTAGTTTTATGTTATAGTCTTGATTTTATTATTTATTCCCTTCTGGAAGGGGTGTGCTTCTACTCTGGAGGTTCTGGAATTCAGATTCGCAGAGTTGAACTTTTTTTATAATTGCAAAAAATTTGATTTTAATTGATTAAGGATAACCTATAACTTAAATTGATTGATTTTCTTTTAAAAATCTTATTTTGATATTTTTTTTTACAAAATTTTTATTTTTCCTTACTTTAATTTGAATCAAAAGTTAAGCTGTTTTCAATTTTTCTTTTAAATTTCTCACTTTTCTTTCAAATTTTATCTATTTTTTATCTTTATTTAAATTAATTTTCACTTGCTTAAAAAAAATTTCCTTAAAATATTACTTTTCCTTTTTTCACAATTCTTAAATTTAATCTTAAAAATACTTCTTACACTATTATTATGATCTTCATCCCACGGTGACGGCGACTACGTCCTTTTTGCTGTCCGCTACTGGGGTCGACCACCTCACACTCTCTGTGGGGTAACGTTGAGTCCTCTTTTGGCTGTAACGTTGGATGTCGCTTCCTGTTGCACTACTTAAGGGCTTACGTAGTGTGATGGCACTTCTTAAGGGCTTTGTTTTCACTACTTTCCAGGACACTCGCGACTTTTACACGTTGGGCGCCAATTAATTACTTTTTTTTACTTCATTTAAAAAAAAGAAATTCTTTTTTTTTATTTTCTATTTATTTTTTTTATTACACTTTATTTTCTGTTTGAAACCAAAATTGAACTGAACTTAAAATTAATATTACCTACGATTTAACCAAATTTTGCCAATGCATCAAATTTCCGTTGAAATAACGTGTACGCAAAATCAGCAAAATGATGACCGTAAATAAGGTTGAACTATTGCGCAACAAATTGTCAGCAATTTAATTGTTTTTAATAAACAAAACAGCCTGTTGCGAAGTTTCAACATTTGTGGTGTTAACTTATAATATTTATGTATCAATATAAATAATGTTTTGGGTATTGTTCTGTTCACACTTCTTGTTTTAAGTTTTGTTTAATGATTCTAATATTTGTTCTGTTTATTAATACTGTCGTGTTGTATTGTATTTTTTGAGCACTTTTTCTTGTTGTTGATCTTCTGTCTTATTTATTTAAAAAAAATTTTTTTTAGTGTAGGATTTGTGTATTTGTTTTATTTATTTGTAAAAAATAATTTTGTTTTCTGCACCTATGCACCTATGTTTAATTGTTTTTAAACCACAAATTTTGTTTTTCTTCTTTTTGTCTTGTTTATTTTACTTAGTACTTATGTGGTCTTTTAGTTTTAAGGGATGAAACAGAAACTGCCTTTCTATGTTTTATGTTTAGGTTAATTTTTTTTTAGTTTATATGGTACTATATATATTTATTGTGAACTTTTATTTTAAATTATTTTTATTTTTTAGGTTATTTATTATTTACTCTTTTACTCTAATTTGTGTTTCACTTTTTAAAGGTATAGTTTTTCTTATGAGTATATAAGACGGATTTGACAAACCGTTTAAAGAGGTATATATATGAACAATTAAGAAATGGTTAGATTAATTTTCTCTTTTTGGGTTTAAGGGTTCTTACTTTTTGATTTAAGTTTAGGGTTTTTATAATATTTTAAATTTCACCAATAGATTTAGGTTTTAACACTAGGTTTAAGTTTTACAATATTTTAAATTTCACTAATAGTTTTAGGTTTTAACACTAGGTTTAAGTTTTACAATATTTTAATTTTTATCAATAGTTATAGGTTTTAACCTTAGTTTTAAGTTTTACAATATTTTATTTGTTTAACTGTTATTTTTTATTGGTAATTGGTTTGTTTATTGAAATGAACACCCGTTGTCCTAATGATTCAGATGAACGGGCCTGAGTAGTACGCATTCGATCAGTTTCTAATCTCACTTCTCGTTGTTCAAGTGGTTCAAGCGAACGGGTCTCAGCGGCATATAGTCGAAGATTTTCCAGTCTCAATGCTCGTCTGATTCTGAGGGTCGTAATGCTCTTTTCTTCCGTGCTTCATTTTGAATAATTTTCAGTGACGCCATCCATCGGAAATTAAGGCGAAGGATGAAATAATATTCAATACGACTGAATAATCCGGCATCTACCGTCCTTCTGCGAATCGTTCTTTCGCTAATTTTTGACTCTAAGCGGTTTCGTAAGTGACTAGAAGATGCTGTAGGATCATTTTGGATTGTCCTTTTAATTAAGGAGTCTTTATTTCGCTAAGTTTTACGTGGTCTTCCTCCAGGATGAGTAGAAGATGTGCGACCAACCTGCAAAAACTTTTTAATTAGCCTAGAAATAATTGATCTGTTGATCGAATATCTTGCACTAAATTGATCTTAACCTAAACGAGAACTTGTGGGAGATCGTTAACTTAAAAATCAACCGGAGAAAATTAGAAAACTAAAAAAGATTTATTTGAAGCCGCAAAAATAGCCTGGGAAGCAATTTCACCTGAAATAATTAATAATTTCAAATCCTCTATGCCTTAAAAGAATGGCGTGTGCCATCCAGAATAAAGGATTCGCAAAGAAATATTAATTTCAATAGTTTTTATCTGTACCTTAAATTGGGGGTGCTTTAGTTTTGTCCGCTTATATTTTCGACTTAAAATGTATTTTGAATCATAACTTTTTTTATTGAATTCTGAATTCCTTAAGTTTGTGTTTTTCAATAATAAGGATATAAATAGATAAAAAAAATAAAAAATAAAACATTAATAACTTTGTTTTCTTTAAAAAATAATCATTTTAATAAAATGTACTGAGGGAGTGCTTAGGTTTTGTCCGATACTGTATATACTAACTAAATACATTGACGCATTCTCAATAGAAACTAAAGAAGCATCTTTAGTGGAATTCACTAACTTTTTTTTAACGAATCGTTTAATATACTAAACAACAAAATTGTCGATTTTGGTATTCTGTAAAATTTTTAAACGATATTCGAAATCGTTATTTCAGCTTTTGTCGTAAACTAAACTACAATAATTTTTGTATTGTTTTTTCAATCGATTCAATCAATTTAAAACAACATTTTATGATCAAAATGGCTTTTGAATACTTAGGGTATAATTTATTAGTGGATGAGACAATTTTCAACGCTCGAAGGGTTGACAGACGTGTTCTTCGAGATTTGGAGAACTCATTTAATTTAAATGCATTGGAATTTCGGAAACTCTACCGTTTAACACCACCCTTGGCTGAGGAACTTGTTTTTCAGCTTGACGGACAATTAAATGGCACCAGAATAACTAAGCAGTAGGGGATATCCATGAGCTAGTCGTCCATAAGACGTTGTAACGGATGCAATTAACAATACCATGTTTTACGCAAAAGTAAAGTTTCCGATGACTCAAGTGGAACGACAAGCTGCAAAATCAGGTTTTGCATCAGCAGTATCACCCTTTGTAGCAGATACTATTGGGGCAATCGATTGCACACATGTCTCGATTTTGGCCCCAAAAAGTCATGAGGAGGCTTATGTCAACCATCACGGGTACCATTCTATTAATGTTCAAATGGTAAATCCAAGGTTTTTTGACAAGATATTGATAACATATGTAATTATTTTTGTTGAAATTGCAGATTTGTGATTCAAATCTAAAAATTTTAAATGTGAATGCCAAATTCCCGGGAGCTCGACAAGATTCATACATTTGGAGCTCTTCAGCAGTCAGAAGAGTTATGCAAAGGTGTTTTGAAAATGGGGATCACAACATATTTTTAATTGGTACTTTTTTCGTATTTTTTAATTTGTCACAAAAATATCTATAGGTGATTCTGGGTATCCATTGGAGCCGTGGCTGATGACTCCTCTACCAAACAAACCAAAGGGAACACCAAAATTCCGTTATAATAAGGCACTGTGTAGAGCACGTAACCCAGTTGAACGTCTTTTTGGTGTCCTTAAAGGTATTTGGCGATGCTTATCATAGCAAAGAATGCTCCTGTATATTCCCGAATTTGCTGGAAAAATTGTAAACGCATGCGCAGTTTTACATAACATAAATTTAGATGAACAAAGATTAGAGACTAACAATGAGATCACAGAGCCTGATTCAAGTATTAGCATGGTACCCCAAGATACACCATCTTTAATAGCAAAACGTGTCCTAGCCTATCTTGGAATTTTTATTACTTAAATAGAAACTACAATATTTAAATCACATAATTAGTAACATTAAATAGTTTTATTATTATAATTTTTTATCAATAAAATATTATAACGATGTTTTTCTTCAGTCTTATATTTAAAATATGTATGTTGCATAAAATGACTTCATATGTACATATGTATGTATAAATTACTTACCTAATACAGCAAAATAACGGAAATCGAAAAAAAAAATTTAATATTTTGTTTTGAATTTGTTTTTTGATTTTCATTACACAGAGTTGCCACTTGATTTTAATTAAAAAAGACTATCAACAGTCGTTAAAGTGTAGTTTGTGAATCACTTAATCGTTACTGCAAACAACAAATAATGTCGACATTTTTAACGATTGTCGAATCGTTAAAAGTTACTGAATCCCACTACTGAAATATTATATTAAATTTATTAAATTTATATTAAAATATGGATGTTTTGACACGGTGAAAACAGAGAGGAACTGAATTTGTAAACGAACTTTTTAATAAAATATATACTTTTATGAAAATTAAACATGTAACTTCCACAGCATACCACCATGAGACTTTAGGCAGTATTGATAGAAATCATAAAGTATTAAATGAATATTTGCGTTCTTTCACAGAACAATACAATTGGGATGAATGGATTCCGTACTATAAATTCGCGTATAACACAACACCACACACATCTACAGGTTTTTCTCCATTTGAACTTGTATATGGAAGATTAGCGTCAATGCCAACCGAACCCATGCCAAATGATAAATTTTATAATTATTAAGATTATGTTACAGAATTAAAAATAAAATTAAAACATGTCCATGAGATGGCAAACAAAAAATTATTGGAAAACAAAATAAAATTAGGAAATAAAGTACTTTTAAGAAAATAAAAGGCAAAGAAAAGCGAAAGTCAATACATTGGCCCTTTTGCTGTAATAAACACACAAGATGTAAATATCACAATCTTAAAAGATAACAAACCAATGGCTATAGTTAAAAATAGATCGAAATTAGTTTAAGCTATTAGGTATCTGTTAAAGTAGAACACTTTAAAATTTAAATTTTTGTAATTTAATACTTTTATTAAAAAAAAAAAAAAAAAAAATATATAAATTGTAGTCAATATGTTCGTGTGGCGTCCCTGTGTCCAACTTGCATGATCTTGCATACTTATCTTTATTTGAATATGTACGTTTTTACCCTTGTTTGCTTATACGTAATGTTAAATAACTATTGCATCATCTTTTTTATGTAACATAATTTAAGCAAATACATAAGCACTCTTTCTCTCTCTATGTTAACAAACGTTATGTTATGCTGAGTTATGCCTTGGTTACCCAAGCGCAAAAATCGTAAAATCGTAACGTACTTAGCTTTAAAAACGTTTGTGTAGTTATAGAAACGTTTAAAAGGGGACATATGTCAACGAAGATTGTAAATAAAAACGAAACAGAACACAAAGCAACACACAAACAAACACAACACTATGCAAAGGAATTGGTATACAGACTCATCATCAGTGTTGCCGTTTTTTGTTCAATGTGTAGATTATTCCGGATTTGATTATTATTTTTCTTATAAAAATAGGTTTTGTTTTGTTTATTAAAATTAATTAATTATGAGACTATAATTTTGTTTTCTTATTTTTTGTTTCTTTTTCTCAATTATAATTTAAATTTGAAAAAAATAAAATAAATAAACTGCGAATTGAATTTTGATCATATTTTTCCTTATTTGGTGATTTTTTCACAAATGTTGGTTACAATATTTTTTTTGTGTGGCAATACTGCTCTCTCTCTTATGTTCTCTCTCTTATGTTCAAATGTCACGTAAAAACGTGGGAGAATTCTGTTTTATACAGATCGTTCCGTTTTGCTAACGAGAGAGAACGTTTGGGTAAGCGTTTACATTGTTCTCCATATGCTAAAAAGAGAACGTTTTCTACGGTACGTTACGTTACGTGTGGGTAACTCCAGCATAATTCTGGGTAACCAAGGCATTACTCTCCCTTTCTTGTAACTGTTAAGTATTCATACGTATTACGAAATATTAAGAAACTATTGCATCATCTTTTGTTTATGTAACATAATTTAAGCTAGCACATAAGCATTCTCTCTCACGCTATGTTAATGTACAATATTTCATGTTAGTTTAAGCAAAATTATCTTATGCTCTCTCAATACATGTTTTGTTCTCTTTTATATAACGCAATATTGTGTAACGATTGCATCATCCCCTGTAAATTAGGCTAAGCATTGTTTTGAATAAAGAACAGAATTCATTTCTGTGTTGTGCTCCTGACAAATAAAGACCTACAAATATCAGAAGTGGGATCGAAAGTAAAAGAAATAGAAAAGTAAAATATTTCTTTATTGTGAATTTAGAGCGAATTGGAGTGCAATTTTTTTTAGAAATAATTTTAAAACAATAAATTTAAAACAGAAAACAAAAGAGTGGAGTATTTTTTATATGTGAATATGGACAGGATCGATTTAAATAAATACATGGCCTCACAGCTGCGCAGTTGGTTGCAGCAATTAAATTTGTCCACAGCTGGAACAAAAAGAGCACTGATTCTGCGTCTTAATGATGTCCTTCTGGAAGAAAGAGGTCTGTGCCCAGTTGACGCTAACAACACTGTTGCCAATGAGTATGTTGCTGTTGACGATTATGATGTTGGTGAGGCAAGGCAGACCAGTATATGTGAACGTGAAAATGAGCTCCTGAGGAGAGAGTTGGAGGTAGTGAAAAAGAAAATGAGTTGCTAGAAAAAGAGAACAAATCCTACAAGGAGAAAGAAAAGTGCGAGAAGAAAAAGGGTACGTGTGGTGTTGTGTGTGAATGACGACGGTGGTGAAGATTTAGAAAACGAGTTTGGTGTTGCAGAAGGTGGTGTTGAAAATGAGAGTGAAGCAACTGATAGTGGTGGAGGAGGCGGTGATGCAAATGATGGAGCAACAAATGATAGAAATGAAAATGAAAGTGGTGCGAAAGGCGATACGAATGATCGAACGTCGAATGAGAGGGGAAGTGCTGAAGAAAATTACAGGGGTAAAGTAAGCGGTTCATTTCCGCTTTTGAAGGAGCTTTTGCCGGAATACGATGGCTCTCTGCCACCTGAAGTGTTCGTATTCTGTTGATGGTGACACCATGAAAGCTCTGCTAATGGTGAAAGTCAAGGGAAGAGTACAAACCTGGCTGCATTCAAAGCCAAATTTTGTGCTCGACAACCTGGACGGCATGTTAGACAAAATATTAACACTTTTTGGAGAGAGAGAAAGCCGACTTAACATTCGTCGAAAATTCGAAGGCAGAAAGTGGTTGTCAGGAGAGGACTTTACATCTTATTTTAATAGCAAAGTCATTTTGGGCGACCGGTTGGGTGTACTCGAGGATGAACTCATCGATTACATAATCGACGGAATCCCGGACGAAAACCTAAGAACGCATGCGAACCTGAGGTGTTTTCAACAGAGGTGGCAACTATTGATGGCGTTTTCAAAAATACATTTGAAAGAGACGTCAGGCAGTAAGGAAGTGAAGCGAGGGGCTGGCGTTCGTTGCTACAACTGCAACTGTGTTGGGTATTATGCAAGGGATTGCCAGAAGCCTAGGAGGGAGATGGGTGCGTGCTACGGCTGTGGCAGTATGGACCATTTAGTCGCTGCTTGTCCGGATCGGAAGGTTGGTGGAAATAAGGTAGCTAATGAATATTTAAAGTATATTAAATGTAGATCACACCATGCAAAATTTTAAAAAATGTTTTTATATAGAGTGCTTGATGGATACAGGGAGCCCCGCGAGCTTTATAAAAAGGTCTTTTGTACATCGAAACTTTGGTAAAATTAATAAATTTGAACTGTCATATTTTTCCATAAATAATAATGAATTTAAAACTATGGGTAGACTCTCATTTTACATTTGTTTCGATGGAAAGTACATTCGAATTGAAATATTAGTTGTTGAGGACTCTGTGATGATGTTCGATTGTGTTCTTGGTAGGAATTTTTTGAGTGAGGCAGGGTTAGTTTTGATAAAGGGAGGAAACTGTGTGGAAGATGGGAATGTTGGTGAGGATTACACTACAGAGGGCGAAAAGTTTGAAAGGGCAATTATGTCTATTGAGTGTGAGGATACGTGTACTATGGATCTAAAGATAGGTGAAGAAGTTAGTTAGGATGTTAGAGGAACTCTAGAGGATTTGTTTTTGAGGACTTATCTTCGTCCGGGGCGACCACTTGAGCCTGAGACGAGGTGTGAAATTAAATTGAACTTGGTGGGGGCGAGGCCGTTCAGTTGCAGACCTAGGAGGTTGTCGTACGATGAGAAGGAGAAATTGCAGGTTATTTTAGACGACTAGTTGAGAGAGGGTTATATAAGACCAAGTGAGTCCGAGTATGCGTCACCTATAGTGCTGGTTAAGAAGAAGACAGGCGAGCTGCGCATGTGTGTTGACTACAGGACTTTGGACAAAATGACACTGAGGGATAACTACCCCATACCTCTCATAGATGAACTGTTGGACCGTCTGGCGGGAAAACTATATTCTACGAAACTGGACTTGAAGAATGGTTTTTATCATGTGTTTGTGGAGGACGGGTCAATTACGTATACATCATTTGTGACGCCGCTGGGACAATATGAGTTTTTGAGGATGCCATTCGGGTTGAAGAACGCCCCGTCGGTATTTCAGCGTTTTGTCAACAGGGTCTTTGCGGATATGGTAAGGGACGGAAAGCTGATATTTTACATGGATGACATAATGATCGCGACCAAGGATATTAAGGAGCATTTGGAAATTTTGGGTAGTGTGTTTGAGCGGCGGGTTAGGAACAAGTTGGAACTGAGACTGGACAAATGTGAATTTTTGAGGACTAACGTTAAATAATTAGGTTATGAGATCAAGGGAAATGACATAAAGGCGGATGATGTGGGATTGCATGCTGTGAGAAATTTCCCTGTCCCGACCAGTGTGCACTCCGTGCGTAGTTTTCTTGGCTTGACCTCGTATTTTAGGAGATTTGTTAAGGACTTCTCTATCATTGCGAAGCCACTGTCGGACTTGCCGAAGAAGGACAAAAGTTTTGTTTTTGGACTGTGGAGTTGGATACTTTTGAGACACTGAAGCAAAGACTCCGGTCTCCGATTTTGGCATTATACGACCCTAGGGATGAGACGGAACTACACTGTGACGCAAGTAGCGTGGGGTTTGGCGCCATACTGTTGCAGAAGAAGAACGGTGCGAAGATGCACCCGGTATTCTACTATTCCAAACGGACCAGTAATGCGGAATCAAAGTACCATAGTTTCGAGTCGGAGACGCACGCCATACTTTACGCTCTTAGACGTTTCAGACCTTATCTGCAAGGAAAAACTTTCAAGATAGTTACCGACTGTAATTCGTTGACAATGACTCTTAACAGGAAGGATATGAACCCGAGGATAGCAAGGTGGAGCCTGGACTTCCAGGATTATGATTACATACTAGAACATAGGACAGAGACGCGGTTGCAGCACGTTGACGCTTTGAGTCGAAGTTTACAGGTGATGGTGATTGAAGGCAATATTTTCGAGGAGAACCTAGTTATTTGTCAGAATAGGGATCCGAAGTTAGTAGAACTGAAGGATAGTCTTCAAACGAAGCAAAGTAAAATGTTTGAAATGAGGAATGAACAACGGGTTGCTAAATTGCAAATCATTGGAGCTACAGGGAATTTAGTTGTGAATTTACCACCGGCAATCCATCCGAACAATGTATTATTTAAAGTTGGGTCACTGTCTCCTAATGATATTTGACCGTCAACCAACAAGTTAAAAAAAACCTATTACCTATTAACAATTCTATCCGCTGGGGCTTGTAAAATAATGGATCGGCTAGCTGAAGAGTGTTGAGTATCTCCCAATGAGATGTTTCGATGTATTCACCGGGCTGACGAGATGATATCGATTTAGTTACCGCAAAAGTTGAGGACCACTCGAACGAATTAAAATCAGATTTTACTGTAGCATCAACGTAAGATTTGATTCTTGTGCGCACTTCACCAATGCCGAAAATTTCTTGGGTGTACTGATAAAAAGACAATTTGAGCCTCTTTGCAGTTTCTTCTAGAATGAAATTTATTTCTGAACAAGAATCCAGAAGAGCTCTTACCGGTTGAAATATGACACAAGACTCTTTGATGAGAACCACAGCTATTGGGATGAGTGATCTTTTGAGGGCCCGAGTGACGAAAGTAGTTGAACGATTATTTTCAACTTGAACTGGATTGCTTAAGGAAGAACTATTAGGTTGATTTTGAATGATACCATGAGTTACTGGAAGGTTTAAATTTTCAGGAACCTTGTAGAAATGAAGCACTGTGTGATGACCTGATTTGCATACCTTGCAGCGAGATTTAGATGGGCAATTCGAAACCATATAACCTTTGTTCAGACAATTGATGCAATGGCCATTGTGCTTTACGAAATTAAAGCGTTCCGAAACAGGATGGGATGAAAAGATGCACAAGAATATAAACCATGCTCTGACAAACTACAATACGAGGAATTCCCCGTATCTCCAATGATTTGCAATTTAGCTATTGAAACTGCCGAAGAATCTGTTGATACCACATTAAAAAAGTTTTGGGAGATTGAGGACTACGTAAACACTCCGTCGAAGTTCACAGAGGAAGAGGAAGCCTGTGAACAACATTACATTAAAAATGTCAGAGTTATAGAAAATGGTAAGATCCAAGTTCGTTTACCATTTAAAAAACCACCAGAGGTACTTGGTAACTCATTTGATATGGCCTACAAGCACTTTTTGTCTCTCGAAAGATGCTTAGATCGTGATTCAACGCTTAAATCTATATACACTCAGTTCATGGATGAGTATTTGTCGCTTGGACACATTGTAGCACGACCCTACTGCCGTTTATGCCAACACAATGTTCTGTATAAGCTAATGATCATTAACAGCACAGCATGTATAAACAAATGAATATCAAATAACATAAGCGAGTGTGTCATTAACATAATTCTGGGCATTGACTCTCGCTGCTTTTGACGCGCGCTCAAGTCGTCAATACATTATGTGCATGTTGTTGTTGTTGTGTATTCTCCGCTGGCTAGCGTGTGAATTATGCTTTGTTTGCATTACTGGTGTTGGACTGAAGGTTTGGATCGTGTTGCATACACACAAACAAATGTATTATTAATTGATAGAATATAGGTCACTAGAACATTTAAGCAAACATATGTAATAAGTATAGAACTATATAGAATTAAGGGAGTTGATTCGAAATTGTCGGATCAGCTAAAAAACTGTATAAAAGAGGAAATAATTCCCAAATCAAAATCATTCGGATTGAATACAATAAAGAAAATTGAGCTCTACAATTGAGCCCTTTTAAAAAACTAAAACTTTTTAAAATCTTTATCATTCAATCCTACATGGCGATCCTGCCATAATCCTGAAGTGCTCACAATTAAAAGCACACAGGATTCAAGGCAAATTAAAGGAGTGCAACAAATATTGCACCATAAATAAAATCAATTTTGTCCTGGCGGATCAGCCAAAACGATCCGCCAGCTGCGAAGAAAGAGGATACTGTCTGGCCAAGAGACAGTGAGATGGCCGAAGGACCTAGGCCCATAACTATAGGAGTATAGAAGGAAGACATTATGGCAATAACATTAATTATGCCAACCATCACATGCCGCCACCAACTCATTCCAACATGTCTTCGGCATCGCAACAGCAAATGCCAACGCCAACAAATCCTCAAGCAACACCACATCAAAAAAAAAATGAAACAAAGGGTGACAAAAAAAAAAAAAAAACAAAACAAAAATAGTTTAGCTTAAAAAGTGGGGCGTTCAGCCGCCCCATAGGCCAGAAAGCGTTAACCTCTCTTGGCAAAAATTCTTTTTTTTTTAAATAAAAATATTTTAATTATAATTATATATAGTATATCTATAGTATTTATACACAAAAAAAGAGCATAAAGAATTAATTATGTTCGGATTTTTTTTGTAATTGTTACCCAAAATATTATCTAAGAAAAAAAATACAGATAAGAAAATCTTTAAAATTAAAAATTAGAAAAAATAAAAAATGATAACCGCAATTCAAAAAAAAAATTATAATAAAATTATAATAAAACAAAATATAATATAATAAAACAATTTTGTTAGTAAAATGTAAGATATTTTAAGAATTATGGACCTTTATAGCAGGAAAATAGATATAGGAGAAAAAGAAATAATAGCTATGCTTATAGCTTATGCAAAATATTATGAAAAGAAAGAATAATAAAACATTAAAAATATATAGAACTTTAACAAACCAGAATTTTAGATAGATATAAAATTGATCAAGCCAGAGCATTACTAAAGTATAGGTTAAACCGTGTGGTCGCAGTAAAAACTTGTTTAATCGCAACAAAATGGTTTATACTGTCAGGAACAAGTCCGATTTCATTCAGCTATTGAAAATGCTGGTGATAAGTTGGTTGTGGTCAATTTCTGTACCACCTGGTGTGGCCATTGCAAAGTGATGGTCCCCAGGTTGGAGGAACTCTCCAGTGACTATGCTGACAGAGTTGTCTTTGTCAGGGTTGATATTGATGACTGCGAGGATGTTGTCATAGAATACAACATCTCCAGCATGTTCACTTTCATGTTCATGAAGAACAAACAAAGAATTGAAGAATTTGATGGAGCCAATACCAACGTCACCCAGCCAAACTTTTTTATATAAATCTAGCCACTATACTTTGAAGTAAAAATTGTTTTCAATTTGTGATTAGCCATGTTGAAAAAAAAAAGAAAAAAAATAGAACAAAGCAGTCACTAAATTCGTAAATAGTGACAAGACGCTGTATTAGACTTTGGACAGAAACAATTAACGATTTTAGAGAAATAAATAACAAAAACAACAATGTATGACAAATAAGGCACTGGAAAGGATAACTATGTCGCGGATGCATTATCGCGAATTACAATTGATGACTTTAAAAACATAAATAAAAAGGTATCGTGCGTATTAAGAGTCTCGACAAGATCGATGACTAAACCAAAAACCAGTAGTGAAATAAATAATCAGCATAAAAAAGATAAAATAGAGAAGCCCAAAATTTATATACCAATTAAGAATAGTGACGTCAGAAAGTTTTATAAATTAAAGATTTTTCCTAACAAATGCTACATAAAGAAAGGAAAATCAATATTAGCTAGCATAAAAATAAATGATACGTTTACTTCAGAGAGATTTGACTTAGGACAATTTTTCTCTAGGCTTGAAAAAGTGGCCAGTAAACTAAATATCAATAAATTACAAGTAGCACCTAGTGAGAAGATTTTCGAATTTATCTCAATAAATGATTTTAAAGATACGGGCAATAAAATATTGAAGAAGATTGGAATAGCGCTATTGAACAAAGTAACTGTAATTGAAAAGAAGAATGCCAAGGCAATTCTTGATATTATGCTGAAATATCATGATGATCCCATTGAAGGAGGTCATTGCGGGATATACAGAACCGCTGAAAAGATAAAAAGATATTACTACTGGAAAAATATGACAAAAGACATAGCTAAATACGTTAAAGCATGTCACAAATGTCAATTAGCAAAAACAAATAAACACATTAAATGTCCAATGATTATCACAGAGACACCCAGTAAACCATTTGATACGGTCTATGTGGACACAATTGGACCATTTCCAAAATCACTTCATGGAAATGAATACGCAGTCACGCTAGTATGTGACCTAACAAAATATTTAGTAACGATACCAATACCAGATAAATCAGCAAAAACTGTCGCAAAAGCGATATTTGAGAACTTTGTACTTACCTATGGTCCAATGAAGACGTTCATTTCGGACATGGGTACAGAATACAAAAATTCTATACTGACTGAACTTTGCAACTTATTCAAGATTGAAAAACTAACGTCAACAGCACATCATCACCAGACTTTAGGTACGATAGAAAGAAGTCATAGAACTTTTAATGAATACGTACGCTCATATATATCAGTAGATAAAGACGACTGGGATGAATGGCTTAAGTATTTTACATATTGTTTTAATACAACACCATCAACTGTGCACAATTACTGTCCTTTTGAGTTGATTTTCAGTAAAATACCAAATAGTTTTAAAGATTTTGGTGAAATAGATAGAGTTGCACCACTACACAATGTGGATAACTATGCCAAAGAGGCAAAATTTAGGTTAGAAATAGCACTTAAGAGAGCAAAACAATTATTAGATGTAAATAAAATTAAGCAGAAAATCAATTACGATAAGGATATATTAGACTACAATTTTAAAATAGGTGACTTAGTTTTACTCAAAAATGACAATGGACACAAACTAGAACAATCTTATAAAGGTCCGTATAAAATTAAGAAATTAAGGAACAACATTATAAGGAACAAATTGTACATAAGAATAGACTTAAGCTATATAACAAATAGTTTTAACTATAACACTAAACTGGCCAGAAAAGTGAAATAATAATCTTTAAAATAATTTTTTGTTAGTAGTAACTAAGTAAACTTATCACTAAGCATTTATTAAAAACAAAATAAATATTAAAATTAGTTAAGAAATTAAAAGATAGTACATAATAAATTTACTTTAAGAATTATTGTAAAAGAATGTCCATAGAACTCTCAGTTATATGAACATTCTTCCGAAAAAGGGAGGTGTAGCACGACCCTACTGCCGTTTATGCCAACACAATGTTCTGTATAAGCTAATGATCATTAACAGCACAACATGTATAAACAAATGAATATCAAATAACATAAGCGAGTGTGTCATTAACATAATTCTGGGCATTGACTCTCGCTGCTTTTGACGCGCGCTCAAGTCGTCAATACATTATGTGCATGTTGTTGTTGTTGTGTATTCTCCGCTGGCTAGCGTGGGAATTATGCTTTGTTTGCATTACTGGTGTTGGGCTGAAGGCTTGGATCGTGTTGCATACACACAAACAAATGTATTATTAATTGATAGAATATAGGTCACTAGAACATTTAAGCAAACATATGTAATAAGTATAGAACTATATAGAATTAAGGGAGTTGATTCGAAATTGTCGGATCAGCTAAAAAACTGTATAAAAGAGGAAATAATTCCCAAATCAAAATCATTCGGATTGAATACAATAAAGAAAATTGAGCTCTACAATTGAGCCCTTTTAAAAAACTAAAACTTTTTAAAATCTTTATCATTCAATCCTACAACATGTCGCTGTATACTCACTCGCTAGATGGTCCAAATTTCGTCATTCCACACCATTGTGTACTTCGTCCAGAGAGCACTACAACAAAACTTCGAGTCGTATTTGATGGCTCAGTTCGCAGCTCATCAAACATATCGTTGAACGATATTCTTATGGTTGGCCCTACAATTCAGCAGGACCTAATCACCACACTTTTTTGTTTCGTTTGAACAAATTTGCGCTCACAGCTGACATCTCTAAAATGTATCGACAATTTGAAGCCAACAAACGGGATCGCAAATACCAGGTCATTTTAGGCGCAACAGCAGAGAGAAAAAATTGCAAGTGTTTCAACTTAACACTGCTACATATGATTTGTCTTCAGCCCCATTTTTATCAATTCGCAGTTTGTTTTTCATCGCAGATAAATATAGCTCATCGTTTCCTCTTGGTTCCAAGACCCTGCGAGAAGATTTTTATGTAGACGACATCCTTACTGGCTCCAATAACGTCGAAATGTTGCTTAAGAAGAAGGCGGAGTTGGTTCACGTACTTAAGTTGCATGGGCTCGAATTGCCAAAATGGAGTAATAATAGTTTTGAAGTTACCTCGAATAATGAAGCTGAAGTTCCGATAAAAGGTCCAGAGGACGAAATTAGAAAAACCTTAGGCATGTTCTGGAAACCAAAACAAGATATTTTTGCTATCGTTTTGAATTGTCTGAATTAATCGAGCCAACAAAAAGGTCAGTTCTGTCTCTTGTTGCAAAAATTTATGACTTGCTGGGAATTTTGAGCCCGGTCGTGGTCCGCTGTAAAATCCTTCTTCAGGAAATATGGGTCAACAATTACGACTAGGATTACAAACTGAATGAAGATCTCAAATCTTTGTGGCTCAAAATATAAGATGACTTACAATATATAAAAAATATCGAGGTGCCCAGATATGTGTTTACATCACCTGGAACACTTGGTAAAGTCCATGGTTTCGCAGATGCTTCCCAACGTGCTTATGGGTGTTGCCTTTATTTTCGAGTTTTGGTCGAAGGCAAATACAAAACAACTCTGCTGATTGCTAAGTCCAAAGTAGCTCCTATTAAGGCACAATCACTACCCCGACATGAACTGTGTGCCGCTGTTCTACTTAGTAAAACGTGGGAGAAAATAAAATCAAAAATGACTAATTTTGTATCGAAAACCTATTTTTGGACTGACCCGAAAATTGTTCTTCAATGGCTGAAGCTACCCACACCAACTCTACATTGTTTCGTCGCTAATCGTGTCTCCGAACTTCAAAACAATACAAGAGGTATTATCTGGAGTCACGTTCCATTCAAAAGCAACCCGAGGATGTAGTACACAGGAATTACCAATAACAATTTGGTTTAACGGTCCTAGTTTTCTTCTTGATCATCAATCAACTTGGCCCAAAAATGATGAGACAAAAATTAGCTCAGGATTCTTGGAAAGAAGAAAATCGGCTGTTTTCAAGTGTACTGATGCCCCAAAATCAATAATCGAAGAGATAATCAATAAGCATTCATCATTTTATATAGTAATTCGAATAATTTTCTTTGTTTTTCATATTTTTAACAGATACCCAGTAGACCGCAACTTGAAGCCCGCAGACGCAGCTCATATAACCGTAGCAGAATTGGATTGTGTTTTCTGGCGCATAATTGGCCATATTCAAAATGCCAATTTCAAGGAGGACATTGTCGCAATTTCCAAAGGAAAATTTGTTCATCCCTCGCTACAGAAATTGACACCATTTCTACAAGAAATGAAATTAAAAAATGGTTCAGCTTTCACATTACTGCATGTTGGTGGCCGTCTAGCAAAGGAACCTATGATGCCCGATTTCCTGCTTTGGTTCTAAAAAATCACCGTTTTATATTATTGTACATCGAATATTTGCAACGCCTTCATTTATACGCTGGTCCAAAGGTTTTACAGGGTATCATTCTTCCAAAAATTTGCCTGATTAACGCCAAAGAAGTGGTTCGCAAGGTCGTTCGAAATTGCACCCATTGTTTCCACTACAAGCCAAAGTTGATGAACCAAATCATGGGTAACTTACCAGCTGATCGACTTCGAGTTAATCGACCGTTTTTAGTAGCTGGAGGGGATTTTTGTGGTCATTTTCCAGCCACAAATCGTAGACGAGGTAAAGTGCCCTACAAAACTTATGTAGCTGTTTTTGTTTGTTTTAGCTTATAGGGCGCGTTTAGAAGTGGTGTCCGACCTCTCAACAAATACAGTTCTTATGTGCTTGAAACGGTTCATCAGTCGAAGAGCCATTCCCCAAAAAATCTACTGCGACAACGCCACAAATTTTGTCGGAGCACACAACAAACTCGTTGCTTTAAAAAATTCGTTGTTCCATCAAGATGTCGTTCATGAGCTCAAAACGTATTCGGCTCAGAAAGGTTTTGAATTTTGTTTCATTCCTCATCGTGCCCCACTTTTCGGTGGTTTATGGGAGGCAGCTGTTACATCAGCTAAAACATTGCTCGTAAAAAACATCGGCGTGCCGTATCTTACATTTGAAGAATTGCAGACACTTGTGGCTGAAGTTGAAGCCATTTTAAACTCTCGCCCCATCGCTCCAATGTCTGACGATCCTAATGATGGTGAAGCCTTAACACCAGGCCACTTAATAATTGGTTCACCTTTAGTGGCCCTTCCTGAAGAAACTTTAAATCTTACCAAACCAGGGTCTTTTAGTCATTTCCAGCGAATTTCGTATTTGACGAACCAGTCCTGGAAAGCATGGTCTAAGAATTATCTCTTGTCACTACAAGGACGAGCCAAATGGTCAAAAGTGGAGCCAAATGTCATCGAAGGCCAACTTATTGGAGTTCATGAAGACAATACCCCACCACAGCAATGGCAGTTGGCTCGAGTAACAAAAGCTATACTTGGTTCTGATGGACGAGTTCGAGTAGCAGAGCTTAAGTCAAAAAATGGTTCTTTTCGTCGTCCTATTCATAAAGTAGCTCCCTTACCTCCTCTAAATTCATCTTGAAAGAGGGGCCTTTCAATGGGGGGAGCATGTCGGGTAAGATCGCAGACAACACCTTATGTTTAATTTATTAATTTAATTTTTTGATTTGTTCAAATTTAAATTTTACTTAATTAAACTGTGAGCGTCCTAAATTTATTTTTAATAATTTCAACAATAACATTGTTTTTGTAGATTCTTTTATATTTTCTTTTGTGTCGCATTCTCACTTGATCGTTTTTTTATTATTGGAAAGTAATGTAAAACTCTAAGTACATAACAATTGCATTTTTAAGTAATTTGTTTTTTGTGGTTATTTTATAACGGGCCACATATTTAGTTAAATACCTAAGTATTTTAAATTCTTCTGCGCTTCAAATTAACGTTGTTCTAATTTTTTAAGTCAGTCACTATTGAACTAGAAAGAAATAAACATCGATTATTTAAAACAAAATCACCCAAAATCACCCTTATCACGCGACATTATTAAAAGAAAAAATCATTGTCTTTAAATTAAACTTTTGTTTAAATATTAAATCAGTGAATTGGAAATAAAACATATTATAACTTTTAATAACTAGAAAAACAGAACTTTACTTGTATACAATATAATATATTGTTACGTTTTTACCTTTTAAAAAAATGTAAGATATGAGTTCGTAGATTGCAAATAAAAATAAAATAAATCTGTGTTCAGTTTTAATTAAATATTTTATTATTCGCATAATTCTGTGTGCCACTATTTACAACTTTATGTATATAACAACAATTCCTCATAAACAATAACAATTACTAGACAATTGTTCGATTGATCTTTGCAGCGGAGATCTTCAAACCACGATTAATCTCTTCAAATACAACGCGTCTTCACACAAGGCTGATTGAACTTTTACTAACTCACTCGTCTGCTTTGCCTGTCCTTTTATATGGCATAGTAACAGTCTGATGAAAGTTCTTGAAGGCGAATGTTCGTGGCTTCACCTTCTCGAGATCTGTATAAATCTAAACATCGTTGTTTCATTATTGTTGTTTATGTATTTTGTTTACATTTATTCTTGTAGTGTTTGTTGGTATATTTTTGTACCTTTTTTATGCTGGTGTTTGTTGTTACATTGCGCAGTGCGATAATTTGTAAACAAGTTCATTGTTTTATTTTTTAAGTTTTGTTTATAATTTTAATGTTAAACGATGTAAAAGCAAAACACCAGTCTCTAGATTTTTTTCATTTTCGTAACAATATATTCATAAAGTGTTGTGTTATAATTTCAAAAGCACTGACACACTTCGTACAATTTATTGAATATAGAAACAAAAGTGATCTTATTATACACTGTTACACAAACTTTTCTTGGTTTATAACAAAGTCAACTTTGACAGAGATACCGATTTGTTTTGTGTATATTACAGTTGAAAATCGCGTTCATACAACCCAATTACTATTGGTTATAAGTCAATAGTTATGATTGGTGAGTTATTTAAATAGCATAATACAGTGGTCGGCATATTTATTTTGGCACCTGAAAAATTTTACCATTTCGAATTTTTTCAGATTTCCAAAAAATTAAAAATTTCAAATTTTTTTCTTTAATGAAAGTAGCATTTATTTAATAAGTAAAAATAATAAAATCATAACTTCTTAAATTAAATTTGCATTCTATGCAACTAATTTAAAAATTTAGGGGGTGGCATTAATATTTTGACATATAGTATTTTAACTCTTTAAACGAAAACATGTTATTCCCACTTTTGTAATACTTTTAGATATTTTTAATATTAATAAAACGTGTATCCTCCTTTAGCGGCAATGACTTTCCGGAGTCTTTTAGGAACTGAATCGATCAAGTTTTGAATGTATTTTGTTGGTAAAATTTAACCTCTGAAATTGTTCCTTGGTGCTTTATATGACGCTTTATATGACCAAACATTCTCAATCACATTCAAATCCGGACTTTGAGGAGGCCAATAAAAGTTTCAATGCAATTTTCTGTCAAAAATTTCTTAATCATTTTATTCTTGTGACAAGGCGCATTGTCCTGTTGGAAAATAAATGACGGTCCAATCAACCTATCGCCAGAAGGAAATGCGTTTTCATTTAAAATTGTCAAATATTGGTTTTGGTGCATCGAACCGTCGCACTATGCGGCATTTTGCCTGAAAACCTGGCCAAAGTTAATAGAAGAGTTTTATGAGTTAATGGCTGGAATTTTTTGCTAATGTTAGTGATAATTAGGCCCAAGGATGAACTCAACTGATTTTGGTTCAAATCGGTCCGTGATTTCTCCTAGCCCCCATACAAATTCCCATCGAAATTGCACTTATTTACACATAATTATGGTAATTATGCAACAATCATGATAAAATTTAGCATTTTGCGCTTATAAATGGATTAAAAATATCGGTATCGTGATGAAATTCGGTATGAACGTGTATTTTGTAAATCTAAATCATATTACCAAATTTTGTTATAGTCGGTCCACAATTACCCCTTGGTCCAAAATAAGGACCCTTAAGAAAATATGTTCAGCAATTATAATTGGCTTAAAAATTTTATTACCTCAATGAAATTCGACATGAACATGTTTAATATGAATGTGAATCATTTATGATCACATTTTATTATGATCGGATCGTAAGTGCCCCTAGATACCACATACGGTCCATTAAGAAAATCTAACATACATCTCATATTGTTATAATAGTCGATATACATATGTAATTAAGTTTTTAAACTTCTATGATAATTAATATTTATTCATAATATTTATTTTACATTATTTAATACATAACTTAAAAATACTTAAAAGGTGAAACTAAGTACGATCGTTAAAATCGTTATCATTTTCATCATCAATGTCAGGAAGGAGTAATTTAATAGTATCTGATAAAAATGCTTTTCTATTCCTTAGCGATATTTGTGTACTGCAGCTTATAAAAGGGTCACTGCTTAAAAGTAACCTATTCAGGACATCTCGATTGTTACTCAATGAATTTCCTCGCATAATTCGTACGCCATATGGCTTTATTGCCTATGGCTTTATTACACTGCGTCTAATTGTTATAATTTTTCAAAAAAAAAGTAAAATTTTCAAAAAATCGCCAAAAATAATTGCGCAAATTTGCGCAAACTTTTTTTTGTTCCTGAATGTAGAGAGTTCATATTTTCTTACGGTATATAATATTAAACTACTTAAAACTACTTTCACCTTTAAAATCCATATCTTTTTTTTTAGATAGGTTAAAAAAAGTGAAATTTTTTATTTTTAAATTTTGAACGAATAATTTTAACATTAATATATGGGATATATATATATATACAGTGGCGAGCAAAAATGGATGCATCCTGCCACATTCTTAATAAAAGTACTAAAAAATCATAAAGAAATAAGCAAATTAAATAAAGCTTCAGGTATATATTACATTTTTTGATATATTTTTTGGAGATATAAAAATAAATATAAAAAAATTAAATGCACTTGATTTATTTGCTAAAAACTTAAACAATTCGATTATTCCACTTTTGCACGTATCCAAAATTTTTAAATATTTATTAATTTTTAATATTTTGTCCATAGTCCTTTATTTTTTTACGCTTTTAATGCGCTTGGGTATACTTTCCACTAAATTTTCTATGGTGTTTTTGGTATTTTTCTCTATACATCCTGTATGCTAGTCAAAAGTTCGTCTAAATTGGTTGAAGCTCTTTCATATGCTGGCTGTCTTCTCTTTCCCAATCATTTTCTATTGGATTTAAATCCGGGCTTTGTGATGGCCATTTAATCAATTGAAAATATTGATGGGACATCCAATTTTGAACAATTTTGACGGTGTGTTTCGAATCGCCATCCTGCTGGAAAAACACTTCTTCTCCAGGGCACGCACTTTCTTCAATGAATTCTGGCAATTTTGTTTGGAAGATACTGAGATAATTATCCTTTCTCATTATACCCTCTATTTTCACCAACGGACCAACACTCCACCAAGTAAAACGTCCCCAAACCATCAAATTTCTACCTCCATGTTTGATTTTCTGTTTTACCTGATGCCTTTGAAGTTTTTCATGCGGCCGGTGCCAATAATACTCTTTTCCATCTGATTGAAATCGCTTAATTTTTGTTTCATCCGACCAGATCACGGGTTTCTATTCGTCAACTGTCCATTTACCATAAGTTTTGCAAAATTCTAAACGAGCCTTGACGTTTTTATGCAATAGAACCAGCCTTTTTTGTTTAATGACGGATACCAACCCGATTCTGCGAAGTGCTCTTCGGGCTGTCCACTCGTTGACATTTTTATATATGGCCTTTGCAGTTAGCTTTGGTGTTTTTGTGTCCTTATTTTTCAAAAGACGTTCCATAAGTCGAGCATCGACGTCGGTGAGCATTCTTGGTCGATCTCTAGTTGTAGAAACTGGCTGCACATTTCGTCGTTTTCGAACACTTAAGACCACATAGTGTAATATTTGTAGTGCTTTTGCTATTTTTCTTGCAGATCCACCTTTTTCTGTTAGAAACACAATTTCAATTTCAAAACTTATTTCTTTCATTTTAATATTATAAGACCAATTCTTAATAGAGACGATAATTAAGTTCAAATCACTACTGACAGCTTCTAATTATTAAAATGATGCAAAGAATATAAAGAAAAGAAAAAAGAATATAAAGAAAAGAATATAAAGAAAAGAAAAAAGAAAGAATTTGTATCGTTTTTTGCAGTAATTTGTATTGTTTTTTGCTTTTATGCGAAAATTAGCATAACGTTCAAAAGTGGAAGAATTGACATCAAACACGTTTATTTAAATTAATTTCTTTTTGATAAAATTTTATGAATTTCTACTTTGAATACATTAAAGTAATGAAAATTAAAAGAAAAAACCGCAGCAAGAATAATCATATTCCACACTATTAAAATTTTACAAGATAATAAACGCGAAAATTAATAACATGCATTCATTTTTGCTCGCCACTGTATATATATATAAAAAGCTGAAAGTAACAGTTGCTTATACGTTTCAAATAAAAGAAAAGTCAATATAAAACCTCTATTCGTTTAGCCACAAAAAAATATCATGTAATCCTATTAAAATTTCAAAAAAACTCCAAAAACGCATTTAATTTTCTTTACTTTCCTGATTTGGACATCGTCTCAAATCTACAAATTTCAACGTAAAGTCGTGAAAATTCACCATATAATGCAGAATTTTGTTGTCTATTGAACTTTTTTTGCCTTTTTGGGCAGCTTTTCAGGGTAAATGCCACATAGTGCGTCGATGGGAATCAAGTATCCCAAGTCTTTATATGCTATACAGCCCCAGAACATGACTGTGCCACCTCCATGACTAACTTTTTCGACAACAGGTGCGGTTTTTTTTGAGTTTTTTGGTCCAGTCTAATAAAAACTTTTTTCTTTGACGAGCGATACTCGAAAGTACTTTCGTCGGTCCATAAGATGCTATGTCAGAATGATAGGGGCTTGCCCACGTAACTGTTTGCGAATTCTAACCTTTTAATTTGGTTGCTTAGAGCTATACATGGAATTGATCTTGCTACATATGTATTAATGTTGGCTTCTTTTAAACATCGTCGAACTGTTCTTTCGCTTAAATGACTATCAGATTGCGAATTCCATTCCAACGCAGCGGCTTTGGGTATCAAACCTGGATTAGATTTAAATTTTCTGATAATTTGTCGATCTTCCGCTGCCGTTGTTTTGCGCTTTCTTCCTATTCGACGCAAATTAATGACAGATTCTGTTTTTTTACATTTATTTATGTATTTGATAATAAACGGTTTGTCTAGGTACATTGCACTCATTGGCAATATTTGTTACAGATATTCCAAGATTATACTTGGTTATAATTTCACTCCTGACTTAATTCCGATATTTTTCCCATATTTACATAATAGTAATAGAATTTTTTATTTATCTTTCATGGAATGTTAATATTTAATACTCAACAATGTCCGCTTTGTATTAAAGCTTAACACAAAAAACAAAATGAGATAAAGTTATAGAATGTCAAAATAATTATGCCTTTACAAATTCTTGTACCAAATTGCATTTCTCTCTTCAGAATGAGAATGGGTAAATGTTTTAATAAAATATTTTGCATACGTATACTTAAGAATTAGTGTAAAGAAAATATTAACTGTGCCGTTATAGGAATTTCAATATTAAAAAAGCAATAAAACAATTCTTCACTATACTTTATCAAAATAAATATACCGACCACTGTACATTACCGTTTATAATGATTCTTCAAATCTACCAGTCGATTTGAATAGACAGAAATCCCCATAGATAAGTGTTATATTTCTCTTTGCATTAATAATAGTACACCTAATTCTGTTTTTACACGGTAGATTGGTTCCAGAAAAAACCGTGTAAAAAAGACACTGATCGTATGCAAAAATAGGTGATTGGTTCCTAATCTCTAAAACCTATTAAAATTAGTGAAAAACAAGGATTTTTTAAGAAGTTTTGTATTTGACATTTTCTTTTAGGGATTCATAAAATATTTAACAAAATTAAAAATATAAATAATAATAATAAATAAAATAATAATAAATATAAAAAATTTTTTGGCTTACCTTTCATCTTAATGCGTTAAATTTAATGTAACGATAGAAAAACAAATTTGCCAATAAAAAATTTCTTTACCAAACACAAAATATTAACACATTTCAATTGCTCTGACCTTTGTGCTTGTATGCACAAATTTGTGCCATTTACATTTGCTTTGACCAGTAAATTTGCTTGTCGCGCAAAAAGGGAATTCCCTTAAATTTGTGATATGAACATACTTTGCAAAAATTAAATTTGACAAAAAAATTTAAGCACAAAAAATTTTAAATCGTGCTAAATGGAATAAAATCGTGTAACAAAAATTAAAAATATTTTATTTTCAAACCGTGTTATATCAAAACCGTGTAAAAAAGACCGTGTAAAAACAGAATTACGTGTATATTAAACCTACGTTTGTTTATGGGACTCGTTTGTTATTTTTTTTATTTATTTTACTATTTAATATAATTTTATATATTATTAAATTAAATTATTAAATATAATTTATTATTAAATTATGGAGAAATTTCGGATTGAAATATGGAATTCATTGTGCAAATATTAAATAAATTAAATATTTGATTTATTGAAAATCTTTTTTTATTTTGTATCTATTTTTGATATTAAAAAAACGAATTTAGTTATCGGATCTTTTGCCTTTGGGAACTTGTCCTGTTGGGTCAAGTCCGTATAGTGCATAATATTTTTTGAGATATATGTCCGCCTTATTGGTGGGCCTTTTGTTGATTCAGTTTGATGCAAGGCATCAGGGTGGTCGCTGTAACCTTTTGATTATTTTGCGCAATAGTTTTGTTTAATTGTGTTTCGCTAAATTGGTAAGAATAGGTTCGCGAAAATACTTCGATTTTATTCGGTCTTAATTGATTATTTATTTAATAATTACTTTGGGAGAATTACTTGTTGAATAGTGAAGAACAGAATCTCAACCACCTGTTATTTCTTTTTGTTCTCGCTTTTCATTTCTTCTGTTTTGTTAGCTAACTTAAATTTTAATCTAATCGAGATGCCGAAGTCAAGGAAATCATTGACTTTTGAGAGGTTTGTCCAAATATTCCTGGACTTTGAAGGGGAATTTAACGCTACTAATCAGCCTTCGCCATTGAGATTTAGAAAGAGGAGCTCAAGTCGTTATGGGCAAAGGTTAGGAATTCTTATGAAGCCTTTGTTACAAGTTATGAGAAGGATTAGGAATTAGATTGTGAAGCAGCACTGGAACTTTTTGATCACTGTAGGTTGGGATATATAGCTGATGCCTCACTAATGAGTGAGCTCTCCAGACTTTGGTCAACCGATCTGGGATGTAATTAAACCGTTGTTCGCGACATGTTCACTGCTGTTTATATGATCGGGTCTAATATTTCACCAGTTGAACAGCTATCTTATTTATGACAGTCCTCGAGTGGTGAAGCCTTGGAGATTGTGAAGAAATCTCCTCTGACTGTTTGCGGATTTCAGGAGGTGGAGAATAACCTGAAGGATAGATATGAGAAGGAGGGATAGAATGCATGCAAAAAAGGTAAAGTTTCTGACTGTGGTCAACGTAGCGACCACTACGACGATCCTTGTCTTGCTGTATTTAACTTGACACGAAGCCTCCTCGTGGCCTCTCCTGGACGGCATTCCAGCACCCGCTAGATGTTAACTAATGCGTGCAGCGAAGTCAAACCTCCTGGACGTTAAATTTGGGTAGTGCGTATGCCTTGGAACCCACCACGTAAAAATCTCCTCGAATGAAAACCAAAACAATAGCCTTGAAAATGATCCCCTCAAAAGTTGACGACCACGGCAATCGTTCAAAGGACAACGATTTAAGAATAGGCACTTGGAACGTCCGCACCCTTCACAGGGTAGGCGCTTCCGCCAAGCTGCTGGCTGCCCACAAGAAATGTAGGACGGATATCACTGCCGTACAGGAAAGGCGAAAGATAGGGCAAAGATGCAAAAGGCTGGCATCTTGCGATGTGTATTACAGCTGCCTTGTTGATAACCACGAATTCGGATTTGTGGTTAATAAGAGACTTCGCCACCTTGTCTCTGGGTTCACGCCTGTGAACGAAAGAATAGCCATAATCCACATCAAGGTACAATTCTACAACGTCAGTCTTATTTGTGCTCACGCCAGTTATGTATGTACTTCCACAAACACAACCAAGGGTTGTAGACGAGATCATCGCAAAGTTTTTAAATAATAAGTAGAAGTTCATTGGCACTTGGAATAATGAACGAATACTTTCAATTTAATGATTTTTTTGTTCAAGTATTAAAAATATTATTTCATTGTAACACTAAACCACATTATGCTCCATAAGCATTTTTATTTAACCAAAAGCATTGACATTTCAAATAATTAACAGAATCAATTCACTTTGTTTATACAATAACAAAGTGATTGTATCGATCTGACCAAGCAGAATCGATGTCATTGGCTTAATGATTGCTCAATAATTTCAAGTTTTTAGTTTTTTACTTTTTTATTTTCCTTTGTTTTTTTATTCCGAAGTAGTTTTTTTCTTTGTTCTTGAAATTCTAAATTTTGGTGTAGTAGGCTAGATATTAAAAATTAAGATTTTGTGAAATTAGTCTTAAGACCAAGTTTGATCAATAAAGTTGCATGAAAAAAATATAAAAAATATTATTTCTTTGAAAAGATATTTTACAAAAATTATTGTTTCAGTGAAAAGAATTGAAAGTGAATATTTAAAATAACTTAACTGGCGAGTTGTTGAAAAGAATTTAAAGTGAACATTTAAAATAACTTAACTGGCGAGTTATTGAAAAGAATTTAAAGTGAACATTTAAAATAACTTAACTGGCGCAATCGGAAAGTTAAATTTTTAAAGAAATTTAATCGAATCATTCGCTAAACAAAATTTAATCTCTAAAGAGATTAAACTATAAGTAATTAAATACATCGAAATTGTATAATATTAAACCGAAAAGGAAAAGTGAAAAAATATATATAAAATATAAGTAATTAAATACAGCGAAATTGTATAATATTAAACTGAGAAGAAAATGTGAAAAATAATTATTTGCGAAGCAGAAGATGGGTAAGTTCGACGAGCGAAGAAACCTGCACGAACCTGTTGGCGAAGGACAGATGGCAGAGGTAATAAGGGTACAAGAAGAAGCTATAAATCAGCTAAAGGCCCAATTATCACATTAACAGAAAAGCGTTGAAAAAAGTTTTTGCTCGAACCTCGAAACGTCCTCTCACAATGCAGACAATTAAGGTGCCTGGACAAGAACCACGACGTTAATGCGTTTATATCGTCAGTGGAAGCCATTATGACCCTATGCCCGCTGAATAATAGACAGCTAGAAAATCTAGCAATGTCGATAATAGTAAATGAAAAAATTAATGGTGCAGTTGGAAGTTACGTCAGAGAATTGGGAACCAGCGCAACTTGGGGCCAAATAAAATCGAAATTGAAGGAGTACTACAGACCTTGGTCTGTACGTCTTGGACGTCTTCAATAGATGCAGAGAAATAAAAGTAAGCAATTTAAGAGAACTATTCAATTATTTTGAAAAAGCAAAATGTGATATAAACCAAATATATTTATTCGATGACAATAGGCCTGGTATTTATAAACCAGACGAAGTTGAATGGGATTTGGTAAATATTCTAATAGAAAAATTGACATACCAACGAAGACCTATTTAGACCAGAATTGTACGCTTAATACTATAATTACGAAATACTCACAAATTAAGCCGTTAGATGACCCTAGTGCTATTCACATTAAATACAGGAAAAATACTAATACTTACAATAAAGACTTAAACATTTACAATACTAATTATAAAATGAACACACCAAACATTAACAAAAATAAACAATATAATACCTACACACAAAGACCCTATAGTTTTAACACATCAAATCAAAATAACCCTCCTAACCCTACTAGCTCAAATCCATCTAGGATTAGTCGTATGAGCGTAGATACTCGAAATTCTAAATTTCAGTCAGAACCCATGGAGATCGGAACTCTACACGAAACCCAGAGGAATGTAGAAAAAGAAATAAATTTTTTAATATCGCCTCAAAATCTTCATTACCAATAATAACCATTTCCATAGGGAAACAAAAAATAAGGTGTCTTATCGACACCGGCTCTACTACAAGCATTCTAACAGAAGAAGCCTTGATAGAGCATTACCCTAGAATTAGGCTTAAGAATTCTTTATATTTTAAAACTTTAAACGGTACAAATACAATTGAATATATTGTAACTACACTGTTCCCAATGGAATTTGGTTATCCTGGCACACTTAAATGGAAAATTATCAATTTTTCAAAAGAAAGCTTTTCGGGCATAATAGGACAAAATTTTTTGAGAGCCTTGAAAGCTAAAATTAACTATGATGAAAATTACATTGAAATACTTAAAAATAAATTGTATTTCGAGGAAAGGACTATGACAAATATTTCCAAAATATTTGTAATTTAGAACATACAAGAAACAATAAAATAATGAATAGTATTGATTTATCCCATACAAATCACGAAGAACGTCAGGCAATTTTAAAATTGCTTACTGAATTTGAACATTTGTTCTTCAAAGAAGGGGATCTTTTATCATGCACAAATGAAGTTTGTCACGAAATAATAACTACAAATGAGAAGCCGTTGTATTCCAAACTATATAGGTACCTTCAAATACTTGAGGAAGAAATAAAACGTCAAATAAAAGATATGATGGAACAAAAAATTACACGTGAAAGCAATTCACCTTTTATAGTCCATTGTGGATCGTCGAAAAGAAATTGGATAATTCTGGGAACAAAAAGTTCAGAATTGTTATAGATTATAGAAAACTTAAGCAATTCACGATTGACGATCAATATCCTACTCCTAATTTAAATTCACTATTAGATAAACTTGGAAAAGCACAGTATTTCAAAACTTTGGATTTGGCCAAAGGTTTCCATCAAATACCGGTTAGGGAAGAAGATAGAGCAAAAACTGGTTTTACCCTTTACGCATTATGAATTTATCCGTATGCCATTTGGCTTGAAGAACGCCCCATCAACCTTCCAAAGGTTAATGAATAAGGTTCACAGTGATTACATAAATAAAATTTGTGTCATCCAGTATATCGTCCATTATTGGTTTTTGGCACATCCTTACAAGAATACTTAACAAACCTTAAATTAATACTCCAAGCACTTCATAAAGCGAAACTTAAAATACAAGTGGATAAATGAGATTTCCTAAAAAAGAAACACAATTTTTGGGACATATCCTAACAAATGAAGGGGTGAAACCAAGTCCCTTGAAAATCCAAATAATTCAAAATCTTAAAATTCCAAATACCACAAAAAAGATAAAATCCTTCCTAGGTATGACTGGGTTTTATAGACAATTTATAAAGGACTATGCAAAAATTGCATATCCAATGACCCAATTTTTAAAAAAGGATCAATCAATTAACACAAATGTTCCAAGTTTTATTACTTCTTTTGATGCTAGCAACTTTGATATAGGTGCAAAATACTTTCGGCCATACGTTTACGGTAGGGAATCTGATTTAGAAAGTGACCACGAGCCGCTGAAGTGGTTGATGACAAAATATTCCGGAAAGGATATAAGCCCGAGACTTCAAAGATGGCTGGTGAGTTTGGTAGAATATAATTTCTCGATTGAATATATAAAAGGAATATAGAATAAGAAACGACGAGGTTAATGCTCAAATAGAACCAGTCCACGTCAATGATTTTTATTTATTTTTTTTATTTTTATTTATTTTATTTTAATTTTGTTATTATTTCGATATTTATTGTTATAATTTTAAATTGTAAACCTAATACAAGTTGTATAAAACATGAAGTAAATAAATAAATAAATAAAAAAAAAAAAAAAAAAAAAAAAAAAAAAAAAAAACAATAGCATGACAGTTGAAATAGACACATTTCATTAGCAGCAGCAGAATTCAAATTTTTAAATTCCAATATTGGATACTGTCGTAAATAGATTTAAAACTCAAATAGTTATTGTGCAAAGAAAACAAAATACAGTTGAAAATATTTTCAGGTTTAAGCGTATCTACAAAGACAAAAACGATATTGATAAAAATCAAGTCTTGAATATTATTAGAAGAGAAGTAGGAAAATGAATGATCATGAATGTTACAAGGTTCAGAAAAAGATCGAAGAAGAGTTCTCGTCAAATAATAAAGCGAAATTTGTGAGATGTTCTAGAACGGCAGAAGATATAGCAAATGGCGAAGAGCTTAGAAAAAATCGCTCTCTTCCATAAAAATGAATGTGGCCATTGCGCAACACAGCAATTTTTAAAAATTTAAGAAGCAAAGTGTATACTCCTATATCAAAAGTCATCAACAATTGGACATATGTTCGGGTGGAAAATATGATAGAAATCCTATTAAAAATAAATTTCATATTACTCAAAGTTCACAAACTACTAACGAAATAATTCATATCGATACCTATGTCAATAGTAAACATTCTTTTATGGTTTTCATTGACAAATTTTCAAAGCATGCTACTTACTTACCGCTAACAGATAGAAACAGTATTACACTAGCAGCGCAAATTCAGCAATTTCTGGCAATCAAAGGTGAAGTGAGAAAGATGGTGTTCGATAACGAATTTAATAATGAGAACGTTAGAGAGTTTCTAAACCAGGAAGGAATAGAATATCACATTACTAAACCAAACAGTTACACTGATAATAGTGATATAGAACGATTAAATAATACAATTACATAAAAAATTCGAACTTTGAATCTTGAAAATCATTTACCGATTTCTCAGCAAATATATAAAGCATTTATGTTATATAATGACACATATCATAGTACAATCAAATGCACACCTCTAGAAGTACAAAATCACACAATAATACACGAAAGGCTTTGCAAAATTAGAGAGTTTAATATACATAAGGCAAACAGAAATAGAAAAAATTATGTAGAAACCAGAGAAGTAGGATTTATAAAAAATTATAAAAATTTGCGGCATAAAGAAGAACCCAAGTTTAGAAAACATTCATTACAAGGAATTCACACAAGCAACATTAAAAGACCAAACAAATTTAATAATACTTAAGTACCCTAGTAATAACAAGTAACCTAAAATTGCAGATATTGTTGTGGACAATATTAATATTAATGAAATTGGCACCAACTAAAGCTAATATAATGATTTACCCCATAAGAGAAACAAACGGCTATGTGGAAATCCTTAACGGTAACTGTACCATTCCAATGGAGTCCGATTTAATTTTACATCAGATAAATATAGAAGAAATAACAAACGTGTTGTCTTCAATGAGAAGTAATATATACGCTTTTGATGAAAACAAGAAAATATATGTGAATAACGAAATAGATGCCCTGTTAAAAAAATTAAAAACAATAACTAATAAATTTGGTGGGTCATGCATACAAGTATCTTTTTGGAACAATGGACAGTGCAGATGAAGAAGACATTACTAACCATTTTAATACAGTTGACAGAAATATACATAACTCTATAACAGAGCTAAATCAACAAGTAAAAATTAATGGCCACTTTAATAAAACAATACAATTAATAAAGGACACTTTAACACAAAACCAAAGAGAGGTACTAAAGCATTTTGCAGGACTTCATAAAACAGTTAGGAACGTAATGACACAAAACATATACCGTGAACAACAATGATAAATCACATAGAACATATACAGGGTTACATTACAGCAGCACAAAATGGATTAAGTGATGCTAGTATCTTGACAAAACAGGAAATAGATGACTATGATATAGATATAAGTAAAATTAAATATTTACGAACTGCAATTCTTCAAAGGGATAATGAATTAATCTTTGTAATTAAGATACCAAAAGTTTTTTCAACCATACAGATTATAACTAAAGGATCCGCCAAATAACTTTTTTTTGAAAATGCTTTAAAAAAAAACTACTGAATATTTTCTCAAATTTCTTTTTTTATTTGAAAGTACAATCCTTTCGGTTAATAATGGAAAATAATTTCATTCAAATGGCTGCCTCGGCTGGGCATGCAGTAGCCTAAACCAGAAGATGCCGATTTTGGCAAAAAAAATCATCTTTTCAGATGAAGCTCATTTTGATCATGGCGGGTATGTAAACAAGCAAAATTGTCGCATTTGAGGCACAGAAAACTCGAACGCATACATTGAAAAGCCGAAGCACCCAAAACGAGTCACTGTTTGGTGCGGATTTTGGTCCAGAGGCATAATTGGGCCATTTTTCTTCGAAAATGAGCAAGGAGTGGCCGTTACAGTCAATGGCGATCGTTATCGGGCCATGTTGAACGAATTTTTGTTCACAAAAATTGAAGAGGAGGATATTGGCAACATTTGCTTTTAAACAGGACGGCGCTACGTGCCACACAGCCGAAGCTACACTCGATGTCTTGCGCCCTGTTTTTGAAGATCGCATTATCAGCCGCAGAGCTGATGTCGTTTGGCCACCTCGGAGCTGCGGTTTGACACCGTTGGACTATTATTTGTGGGGTGCCGTCAAAGATAAGTGTTACGGTGACAAGCCAGAGACAATTGACGCTTTAAAGGACAATATTCGTGAAGCCATTGGTGAAATACAGCTGCACTCAATCGATAATGTGCTTAAAAATTGGACCGATCATGTAGGCTACTGCATGGCCAGCCGAGGCATCCATTTGAATGAAATTAAATTATATATATATATATATATTAATTAATAAAAATAGAAATTTGAAAAAATATTCAGTAGTTTTTGTTTAAAGCATTTTCAAAAAAAAAGTTATTTGGCGGACCCTTTATTATTCCAATAACATACTTAAACAAAGAGATAGCAGCAGAAATAGAAAATATATTTCATTATAAAAATAAAACATATACGTATGAAAAACATAAATTTTTAAATGAATGCAAACTATCAAAACATTATACATTAAAAGGAACATGTAAATAATTAACAAATGAAAATACAGAAATTGTAAATGTTAAAGATCAAATAATCATTATAAAGAATGCAAAAAATGAAACAATTGATAGTGATTGTAATAATACAAGTAATATACTAAATGGAAATTTTCTTATAAATTACAATAATTGTTCTTTAAAAATTGCCAATCAAAATTTTTCTAACAATAACAAAATATATTTAGATAGAATAATCATACCAAAATTTTGAAATGTTGCATTTAACACAACACTTACAATAGAAGAAGTTAAACTCCCCTGTCGTACACTCAGTTGACTTTAAATTAACTTAAAACCAACTATTTCTCAAGCAGTGGTGGTTGGATTACATTTATATGGAAATGACTAACATTTAACATTGCGATGTCCTAGGAAGTAGTCAATTGTCCGACTCTGCATTACTTTTAATTAACTTAAAGTTAGTTACTTAGCAGTTAACTTAAAATAACCTATTTGTAGCTAGCTATAAACTTACTACTTTTAATTAGCTTTAAGCTAGTTTTTTAAACTGACTATAAGTTAGCTAAATTTCAGTGAATGAAAAGTCAGTCCTTTACACGTTGGCTTTAAACTCACAATAATAAGCTATCATATTAATTATTCGAAGTGAAACAGTTTTTTAAAATTTATGTTTCAATAGAAAAACAAAATAAATAAATTAATAAAATAAATAAATAAAAAAAATAAATTAATAATAAAATAAATTCAATTCAATACATCACAAGAAATATTGATTGATTGATTAGTTAAATAAAGATTTTTTTCTAAAGTAATTTATACATATGAAAAAAATTAATAAATTCACGATTTACAAAAATATTTTGCACATTTGTTGATAAAAAAGATAAAAAGAGTTTCTAAATGTAACATTTGAAAATATTTTAATTTTTTGGATTTGTGTTTTTATTTTTAATGCAGTTAGCATGAATACAACTTTTTTTTATTATTTTTAATGCGTAACACCAGTTTCTAAATCCTGAGTGTCGAGTGATCGACAGGCATCTGTTTAAAAAATATGTATAAAAATTTTTATATGTTTTAAGACTTGGTTAAAACTTATATTTTCAAATTAGCACTTACCTGTTAAGGCGTCATAAAAAGCAGAAAAGTCTTTTAAACGCTTTTTACCATGAACACCATCCAAGTTTATGTCCATGCACAAATTTGGTGACATAATTTCCGTAAGCTTTTTTTTGGCAAGCGACCCTTTAATATTGTTTCACTTCACTTCAAATAAAAACACTTCAAACCTTTCGATTTTATGTATTTTTTAATTTAGTGTATTTTTTTAATTATTTTACACAAATAATTTTTAACTAAAAATATAAAGCTAAAAGATGACACGCGGTTTTGTTTATTAATCAAATGTCTAAGACGTTAGTTATCTATTTGTATACACTTTGGTTAATGTAAATTTTGCATTGCGTAGTAGTTGGCTTTAAGATAGTCTATACAAGCAAACTTAAAGTTAGTTTTTTTTTGTAGTTAGCTACTCATTTGACGGCAGGGTCACTGCTGTTCAAAATCTAAAAGAAATAGAGGAAATCAAATATAATAATAAAATTATATACTATAGTGTACCACCAATTATAATAGCAACAATGGTAACAATATGATAAGTGTAAGACACCAAACCGAAGAATTCATTAGAATCCTTCATCTAATGGGGGAGTTATGTATGTACTTCCACAAACACAAGCAAGGGTTGATGTAGACGAGATCGTCGCAAAGTATTTAAATAATAAGTAGAAGTTCATTGGCACTTGAAAAAATTAACGAATACTTCCATTGTAATGATTTTTTTTTAAGTATTAAAAATATTATTTCATTGTAACACTAAACCACATTATGCTCCATAAGCATTTTTATTTAACCAAGAGCATTGACATTTAAAATAATTAACAGAACCAAGTCACTTTGTTTACACAATAACAAAGTGATTGTATCGATCTGACCAAGCAGAATCGATGTCATTGGCTTAATGATTGCTCAATAGTTTCAAGTGTTTAGTTTTTTTTACTTTCTTTATTTTCCTTTGTTTTTTATTCTGAAGTGGTTTTTTTCTTTGTTCTTGAAATTCTAAATTTTGGTGTAGTAGGCTAGATATTAAAAATTAAGATTTTGTAAAATTTGTCTTAAGACCAAGTTTGATCAATAAAGTTGTATTAAAAAAATATAAAAAATATTATTTCTTTCAAAAGAAATTTTACAAAAATTATTGTTTCAGTGAAAAGAATTTAAAGTGAACATTCAAAATAACTTAACTGGCGAGTTATTGAAAAGAATTTAAAGTGAACATTTAAAATAACTTAACTGGCGAGTTATTGAAAAGCATTTAAAGTGAACATTTAAAATAACTTAACTCGCCCCGACGGAAGAAAAGGACGATGTGGTTAAAGATGCCTTCTACGCTAAACTCGAGGACGTATATGATAAATGCCCGGCCCATGACGCTAAAATCTTAATGCGAATGTCGGGCGGGGAGGTACCTTTGGCCCCACTGTCGGACAGTTCAGCCACTCGAGTACTTCCTCCAATGGTATGAGGCTGATCGATTTCGCCGGGGCGTGTAACGTGGTAGTTTCAGAATCTCGACATTCACAGGGCCACTTGAATGTCCCCCGATCGATCAACATCTAACCAGATTGATCATAATGTGATTGACGGAAGGCATGTATCCAGTGTACTAGATGTGCGCACATTTAGAGGTCCAAACATCGACTCGGACCACTACCTTGTCGCAGCCAAGTTTCAATTGCGCATTAGAGCTTCGAGGTCTGCGAGCTATAGTGTATTTCGAAAACTGGATGTTAAGAAACTGCGATCACAAAGGATAGGATAAGTTCCGTCGTCCCCAACCTAATCTCAACGACAGTGACGGACTGTGGGCCAACATCTCCACCCCTTGCGCACTACTGTGGAAACAATCCTTGGTTTCGAGCGCCCACCCCAACGAAATCAATGTTACAATGAGGAGTGTCGCGAGGCAACTGCAGCGAAAAACGCCGCATACAAGAAAACGTTGTAGTCAAGGAGCAGGAAAGGCGTGAGCGTGAGGAAGTCGAGATGTGTAGATGTACGAATAACGTTCGAAAATTCTATCAAAAGGTTAACCGAGGTCTAAAGCCCGGAGCGTCTTCCTGCAAAGATGAGATTGGGAACTTGGTAACAGAACCGCAGGGGTTGCTGAGATTGTGGAGGAAACACTTCTCTAGTTTGCTACAAGGCGATGACGACACTAATACCGCCTTTAAAGATGATGTTCCGAACCCGATCGAAGATGAGGGCGTGGAGATTCCGAGCCTAGCCATGAAGAGGTCAAAGTCGCGATTATTCGTCTTAAAAACAAGCGGCAGGTCCTGATGGCATCCCCGCTGAATTGTTTAAAACCGGATGTAATGAGTTGGTAGGGCGCATGCACCAGCTTATTTACATCATACGGCTAGAGGAAAGTATGCCCAACGATTGGAACATCAGTGTCCTTTGTAATGTCCTGAAAAAGGGAGACCCTACGATATGCGTCAACTACAGGGCTATAAGCCTTCTCCCTATTGCATATAAGGTTCTTACAGGCGTATTGTGTGAACGACTGAAGCCTCTCTTCACAACACTGATTGGACCTTATCAGTGCGGCTTCAGACCTGGCAAGTCCACCATCGACCAGATCTTCACACTAAGCCAAATCCTGGAAAAGACTCACGAAAAACAAGTTTCGAGGTTTCAGACAAGGCGACCCCTCATCATGTGACCTCTTCAACTTCGTCATGGAGAGTGTTCTGCGAAAGGCGGGAGTGCATCGCAATGGCACTATTTTTCAAAAAAGTGTCCAGCTGCTTGCGTACGCTGACGACATTGACATCATTGGGCGAACCGAGCGAAATGTCACTGCTGCCTTTAGTGCTATTGAACGGGAGACTGCTATGATGGGTTTGGCAGTAAATGAGGGCAATACAAAGTATATGTTATCGACAAGTAGAGACGTGCGGCGTATTCATTTGATGCGGGGATCTGCGGAAGGCGGCGAAGAGGACAACCTTGTATCCGTTGGAAGGACCAAATCGAGGAAGCCCTGTCGTCGATTGATGTGACCAACTGGCGTAGGCGCGCAAGTTACATATTCAAACACAAACACATACAACAAAACAGAAGTTATTGAAGATTTCTTAGCAAGCATAAAAAACACAAAATAAAAAAAATTATAAAATAAAATTGTAAAACGAAACCTATTTCCTGTTTTTCAAAATAAGTCTAAAGAATTTAAAATTGAATTTTAAAATAGACAAAATTCTAAGAAATAGAATAGGTATCCCAATACAAAGTAGTCTAAACCAAATTGTTAAAACTGTAAAACGCAGAATAATCATAAATGAAAATAAAATAAAGTGTGCAAATGCTGAATAAACAAAAATGTAATTTAGTTTAAGTCTAATAATAATTATAATAATAAAGAGAAGACAGTTGTTGTTTGACTTCTTGAGGTGACGGTACACTTCCTCCGAAACAGAAAAAGTTGTTCAAGATATTCAAGCCCTTTAATAGTAGTACCGAAAAAAGTTGACAATTCAGGAGAACAAAAATATAGGATCGTAGTTGACTACAGAAAACTCAACGAAGTGACTATTGACGACAAATTTCCACTGTCAAATATAGACTCAATTGTGGACAAGTTAGGAAGAGCTCAGTACTTCACAACCTTAGACCTCGCGAAAGGATACCATCAGATTTTAATAAGGGAACAAGATAGGGAAAAAACAGCATTTGTGACACCACACGGATTATATGAATTCATAAGGATACCATTTGGGTTAAAAAATGCCCCGGCAACTTTTCAAAGACTTATGAATGAAATACTACGCGACTTCATTAACAAAACATGTGTAGTATACTTACGATTTTTGATATTTAGTACATCTCTTCAAGAACATATAAAATCTATAACGGACATTTTCAGAGTTTTGAAACAAGCTAATTTAAAAATACAGATTGACAAGTGCAATTTTATGAAAAGAGAGACAGAATTTTTAGGCCATATATTAACAAAGGAAGGACTCAAACCAAACCCCAATAAAATTAAAACGATTCAGGACTTAACTTTACCAAAAACCGAAAAACAAATGAAAAGCTTTTTTGGACTTACGGGAATTACCGTAAATTCGTGAAAGATTAGGCAAAAATTGCTCAACCTATAACAAAGTATTTGCAGAAAGGAGTTAAAATAAATGTTCGAGATCCAACATATATAGAGGCTTTTGAAAAACTTAAGTTACTAATAACTTTGCATCCCATTTTGAGATATCCAAATTTTGAGAAACAATTCACGGTAACAACAGACGCATCAAACTATGCCCGGTGCAGTTTTATCCCAAGAGGGACACCCAATTTGTTTCGAGTCAAGAACTCTAAATAATCACGAACTGAACTATTCCGCTACAGATAAAGAATTTCTCGCCATATTGTGGAGTGTACAGTATCTACGACCTTACCTCTATGGAAGAAAATTTAAAATCCTTACAGATCATCAACCGATAAAATATCTACACTCGAAATACAGAGGAAAAGATATGTCCCCAAGACATCAACGATGGTTGCTGAAATTAGGAGAATACGACTTTGAAATCGAGTATATCAAAGGAAAAGAAAATAGAGTAGCGGATTTTCTTAGTAGACTTGAAAATGAGAAGGACGAAAATAATTTGAAGAATACCGAATCCAATTTGAATTTAATACACAATATTGAAGAAGATAACTTATCAATGATAACAATTCACTCTACCGATGAGAATCTTTTAGATCACTTTCCCATAAAAGAAGAAATAGTTAACAAATACAAAACTCAGATAATACTGACTAATAATAAGACAGAGGAATCAAAAACATTACATGGAAAAAGAATAATTTATATAGCACAATGTGACTTTCATGTAATGGGTGATATATTTGGGAATTATATCACAAAAGGAAAGATAGGCATATATTCAGAACTTTCAGATCATAGTTATAACATACATACATAACATAATTGGTCATTACAACCCTTTAGTCAGGATTACGACCTAGTTTTTCACACCACTTATGTTGTGTGTGTTAATTTTAAACATGAGTGGTGGGACCTACAGTTTAAAGTCGACTTCCGAACGACAGATTTTTGAGAAACTTTTCATGGTAATTTTATTTACTCTCAGAGTTTTTGCCAGAAATCTGCTGAGAGGAAGTCGCCGAAGAAATACTTTTTGTATTTTATTTTGATGTCTGGCCTGGGGCTCGAACCCTGGCTTTTCGTCTAATAAGCCAACACACTACCTACTAGACCATGTCATAGTTATAACATAGTACAGGAAAAGCTTATAGATATGTATTCAAATGATAACCAAATTGAATTCATCAAGTGCACAATGAGGGCACAGGACATTGAAACAGAAGTAGAAGCAGTTAAGCAAATATCCTTCTAGCACGTAAGAGAAAGCATACATTCGGGAATCAATGAAACCTATAATAATATCAAAAATAAATATTTTCCAAAACCTAGGGAACTAATTCAACTAGTAATAAATCAGTGTGACCTTTGTCAAAAGGTAAAATATGATAGGCATCCAATTAAAAATAAATTTCAGTTTACTGAGACCCCGTCGGATAAATACCAAATTATAAATATCGATACATATGTAATAAAAGGCCATCATTTTCGATAAGTTTTCTAAGTTTGGAACTGCTTATTCACTAAGCGACAGAAACTACTTAACCATAATAGAAAAATTAGAAGAACACATTACAAAATTCGGATAACCAAATAAAATAAAAGCGGACAACGAATTTAAAACATTAAGAATAAAAGAATTTCTAATAGAGCAAGGGATGGAGTTACACTTAACAAAACCAAATAGTCACACGGGAAACTCAGATATAGAAAGATATCATAACACCATTGCAGAAAAATTTAGAATTTTATATCAAACAAACAGAGATTTACCGATACATTAATTAATTCAGCGAACAATAAGAAATTACAATGAAAGGTTCCACTCTAGCATAAAATACACACCAAAAGAAGTACAGGTAGGGCGTATAGATTTAGATAAAGTCAAGCAAAATTTATAAGAATGTAAGAAAAAGAAAATTGATAAACTTAATTTAAAAAGAGAGGATTACAGGGAAACAAGAGAAGAAGGATTTATAAAAAACTACAAGGCACTAAGACATAAAAAACAACCGAAACACAAAAAAGCCAAATTAGAAGGAATACATCCGAGTAATATTAAAAGACCTTTAAAATTTACAGATAATAGCCATCTTCATGCTGATAATAATATGGACACCGATGACTAAAGGAGAACTGACTACCAAACGACTTACGGAACAAGCAGGATTTATAAACATCTACATGAAAAACATAGATATAGTTAAGGAATCGGACATTATACTACACATAGTAAACTTACATGAAATAGAAAATATTCTAAACCAGATGAAAGAAAATATTAGTTTACTGAAAACAAAAAATAAACATTTACTTCAATTAGAATTGTTAGATGCAAGAAACAAATTGGTTACTTTAATACCAAAACAAAAGCGACAACGAAGAGGACTAATTAATGGAATATGGAGTATATCGAAATGGTTATTCGGGACTATGGACGATGAAGACAGACAAAACATTCAGAAACATATTTTTAGTATCGACGAATGAAAAGAATAACCAACAAATACTAATTAATGATTATTTTAATGAAACTATAAGCCATTTAAAAATGATCGTCAAAAATGACATAAAAATAATAGAAAGGGAATTAAATTCTATCAATAAATTCTTAGAAACAGAAAATGATAACCACATATATTTAGAACAGCTATCAAATATACAACTAATTAAAAATAGAATAGAACATCTACAGAATAATGTAATGTCCACAAAATATGGTATTCACATCCTAGTACATTGACTTCTAGTGAAATAGAAAGATATGCTATAGATTATAATAAGCTAAAATATATTCAGATAGGAACTACATTTTTTAATAATTAATTAATTTAAACTGTCAACTAATAAAGAATAATGTCTTAGAAATTATACAATTAGACATAGATACAATTATAATTAAGAATGCAATAAATATAAGTATCAATCAAAATTGTAATTTTGAAAAAATTATGCTAAACGGAAATTATATCGTAAATTTCAATAACTGTTCAATTAGAATTAAAGACTATTATTTTTCAAATATAATTGAAAACATAGAAGAAAAACAAATAATTGAAAATATTCACATAGAAAAAAATTTTTCACATAAAATAACATTTCAAGAAATCAAAGAATTAAATAGCAATAATCTTAAAAATTTTAGAGCACTACAATATCATAGTAATATATTCTATGTACTTTATCTCCTTTTAACAATAATAATAATTATTATCTTAATTTTTGTAATTGTAAAGCAAAGATATATTAAAATAATATTAAATAAAAGGATTCAGGAGAATGCTAATCTAAGGGAGGGAGAAGTTACATATTCAAACACAAACACATACAACAAAACAGAAGTTATTGAAGATTTCTTAGCAAGCATAAAAAACACAAAATAAAAAAAAGAAATAATAAAATTAAATTGTAAAACAAAACCTATTTCCTGTTTGTCAAAATAAGTCTAAAGAATTTAAAATTGAAAACAAAATTACATACAAAATTCTAAGAAATAGAATAGGTATCCCAATTAATACAAAGTAGTCTAAAGCAAATTGTTAAAACTGCAAAACGCAGAATAATCATAAATGTAATTTAAATTTAAGTTTGCAAATGCTGAATAAACAAAAATTTAATTTAGTTTAAGTCTAATAATAATTTTAATAATAAAGAGAAGACAGTTGTTGTTTGACTTCTTGAGGTGACGGCACACTTCCTCCGAAATCTTTTGTTTTTTTTTTTAAAACTTAAACGTCCTTACAAAATACAAAATTCGCACGAAGCAGAGGCGCCTGGAAGGATGTGTTGCGGCAGGCTGAAATCCGTTAATCGGGTTGTTGTGGACAATAAAAAAAGATATGATTTGAGAATAAGTGAATTTTAGTGAACACTCAGCTGAGGATCTCAAAAGGTTACAGCACGATATTAATAATTCGATATCGGCACTTCGGATGCATGATATTGTTATTTCCAATTGGGATCCGATTTTTATTTATTGATGCTCCACCATTGCCTGTGCTTACTTTGTCTCTCTGAGAACAAACGATTCGAAACAAGGTGGTGATGCCCGAATGGAACGATTTTGATCATTCTTTGACTTCACGGTTTTAGTCTCTGGAAACTGTGTCCAAAATTCGGAATTTTAGACCGGTTGGTAAAGTTTCTAGGTCTGCCCTGAAGTCATTTCTGATCCCAAAAAAATGAGGTCGATCCTTTTCCACTAAATTAAATAAGAAAGTTTGCAAATATTTATGATGATGCAAATATTTATGATTTATTGATGAATATTTGTCCGAAATTTTTGGATTTATCTCCTGACAGACGATTTTTAGTTGTGACGAAGAACAGAATTTGTATAAACTGTCTCACAAGACTCAATGAGTGTAAGAGCATATTTACTTGTTCCGTTTGTAAATTGAAACTTCACACACTACTGCAGCGAGAGAATGGATGCGCCGAACTCTAACGGTACAGTCAATTCAAAAGATGAAGTCCAAAATTGGTTTTCTGCTACCTCGAGGAAGATACTTTTGGGAACTGCGGTAGTTGGTATCTACCAACAAGCGGAGACGTTTAGAACTAGGGCTCTAATAGATTCAGGGTCTCAGGGTGAATATTCACGCTAAAGTCTCCGGTTTGAGTGGAGCTTATGCAGGTGGTTTCCAAAGACAATGTTCATTTGTCTTGACGTCACTGTTGGATGATCAATCTCATGTGGAGGCAATCGGTTTGGTGTTGCCAAAGTTGACAGGAATGTTACCCAATTCAACACTTAATATATCGCGATACGCAGCCTTTTAGGAAATCACATTGGCTGATCCGAAATTCTTCGAGAGCGATCACGTGGATATACTAATTGGAGCCGACATTTAGCCTAGCGTCATGTTGGAGGGCGTTAGGAAAAATGTTCTTGGGAATTTGATGGCCCAGGAGAGTATATTTAAATGGGATCACTACCCAGACTGCTTTCCAGGAGCTACACGACTATTGTGTAGTGTTATACTGATTTCGAACTAGATAGGCAGCTGGATAGGTTTTGGAAATTGGAGGAACCTCCACGAAAATTTAAGATGTCGCCTGATTATGAGTACTGCGATGGATATTTTAGGAATACAGTACGGAGGAATTCTGCTACGCGATACAAGGCATCATTACCCATTAAGGCACAGTATAATTCCCTTGATTGTCTTCGCTCTTCGCGCCCAAAGGCCTACATGCAATTTTTGAGAAACGAAACTTCACTACTACCTATCTCTTAAATTTGGTTATGATGCGGTTTTATTGGAATATGAATCATTGGGTCAAATGGCGAAATTAATCGGAAAAGGCGTGAGTGAAGCAGGTTCATACTATTTACCTCATCACGCTGTGATCAAGCCTAAAAGCTTGTAAATAAGTAAAAACACAGCTTTGCTTTGTTTTATTAATTAATTCTTATCCCTAAAATAACTCAGTATTTATACATAAATAATGCTGATCAAGCAATATGTCTTCAGTGGAAGGCATGACAAGGATTTCAACCAATTATTAAGAATATGAACATGTCCAACACTAAAGCTATGGTCAGACTGCGTAAATATTTGAAGTAAAACATCATTTATTTCTTTGCTCTATTTTAGGGGTGCTCTATTTTAGGGGTGCAAACAAAATTTTGAGAAACAAATTTGTTTGCTTGCAAACAAAATGTCTCTAATGTGACCATAGTGTGACCACCCGTGTCAAATATTTTCTCCTTTTTACGAGCAAATAAATATTTGATGGTGCAAAAATTTTGTAAGAGCAAACAGTGACAAATGCCAGCTGTTGCAAGCAGTGTTGTCCACTTTTAATAATAAATTATAAATTTTTTTCATAAAATCACCAAAAACGCAAAGCTTTTTGCCTATATACCTGCCGCCAACTGCATGCTGCCAACGTACCTGATGCCAACGTTCTTGCCGCCAACGTGCCTGCCGCCAACGTGCCTGTTGCCTATATGCCTGCTGCCAACGTGCCAGCTACCAACGTGCCTGTTGCCTACATGCCTGCGGCCAACGTGCCAGATACCAACGTGCTAGCTACCAACGTGCCTGCCGCCAAAAGTCCTGTTGCCTATAACCCTGTTGTCAACGTGCCAGCTACCAACGTGCCCGCTACCAACGTTTTCTTCAAAGCAGCACCTGTTACAAACACGACTACTGCTAATTTTTTTTCTGCTGTAGAGAGTGAAACAAATAATACAGCTGATACGAGCGCATCTTTTCCTGAACAGCAATTGAAGAATTTACAAATACAATTGAAAATGTTAAAGCTGCAGCAGCAAATCCGAGCATTGGAATCAGAAATGCAATCGGTACCTCAGGCCCGTCATATTGATCTAACAGAATTAGACGCCGCAGTACCGCTTTTTACTTGGGACGACTTCTATGACGTCAACAAATGGCTAGATCAATTTGAAGACTTTGAAGATTTGAAAAATGTGTTGGTATTCGCCGTCGGTTGGGAGGGACCGCCAAACAACATGTGATGAATCTCGGTCTTCTGGAATATAAAAATCTAAAGGCAAGCTTAGAGTCATTATTTAAACGCACCGTTTCTCGACAGGAAATATATAGGCAACTGCAGACTAGAACCATGAAGCCGAATGAGTCGTGTTTGAGTTACGTGGTGGCTACGCAGGCTATTGCGTCTAAGGCGGATATTGATGAGAAAGAGTAATCGATCTCATTATTGATGGTATACCGGACAATTCTAACGCGATCACTAGACTTTATGGTGCTAGAACGATAAATGAATTGATCGATCGCATGGATGGCTACGAATCAAGACGGCAACGGGTACGAGCTACAAATTTCAACAAACCGAGGACGGCTATGGCGGTTAACCAGAATGGTAAAATATCGGAGGGTGAGATAAGGTGCTACAATTGCTCCCAGTATGGACATTACCAGAGCAAATGTCCGAAACCTAAACGTCCAGCCAACTCATGTTTCGTCTGTGGGGCATTTTCATAAAAATTGTCCCAAGAAGAGGAGCTTGACTGCAGCGATACAAGGTGGTGACTTAGATGATAGAGTAGATGTATTCCAAATGGTAAGTGTTGCCTTTATTAAAAAAGACGTGCGCACTGAGGTAATTGAATTTTTTGCTTATTTGACACGGGTAGTCTAATTAGCTGTGTGAAAAAGTCTCTTATACCGTTTGCCGTGGAAGATGAGAGAACATTGACAACTTATCGTGGTATCGGAAACAAAGCAATAAGTACGTTCGGTATTGTTCAATGCGAAATTTTTTTCGGGAATAAAAAACTAAATCATAATTTCTTTATTTTACCAGATGATGATCTCGTTGTGCCACTTTTAATTGGGCGTGACCTTTTATTAAAATTAAATTAATAAATTAATTATTAATTAAATTAATAAATTAAATTAAATTAATAAAAATGAACTTTTGAAAATGAATTTAAGAAATAAAATTGCAGAGCCTTCAAGGAAAACTATCAGTGCGCTTACGTCATTTAATTTATTCAGAGTTCCGAAAAAAGTTATTGATATTCCAATAAGCGATAATCACAAGTTGCTTAATAGATCATCATTTTGTATAAGGCAGGAATACAAGAAAGAAGGTTATGACAATAATAGATTTAATGATGTGATAAAATTTTCAAGCAAGAGTGAAACAATTGCTTCCGAATTTGAAGGGCCAAGTAGTGATTTAAGTAAGAAGGAAATTCTTGAGGAAAATAGCGGTTGTGAAGAAATGCTTCAGAAGATTTGTGCTGTAGGGGCTAAGGATAGAATAGATATTAATGACGGATTGAATTTACAGGAAACTTATGCTTTAGAATCGATTGTAAGGGATAACTATTTGAATGGAAGGGGCAGCATAAGGGCTCCTGGGGATTATTGTATGGGGATTAGGGTGACTAGCGATTTACCGATATACTGTGGACCGAGGCGTCTTTCATACCGTGAGCGGTGTGAGGTGAAGAGTAACTTGGAGGAATTATTGAGGGAGGGCATAATTCGCCCAAGTGACTCCCCATACGCTTCTCCGATAGTCTTGGTGAGGAGAAAGAATGGAGAGCTGAGAATGTGCATTGATTATAGGTCGTTGAACAGGATCACATTGAAGGACAATTATCCTATTCCATTGATTGAAGATTGTTTGGATTACTTAGGTAACAAGAAATTTTTTACTACCTTGGATTTGGAGAATAGTTTCCATCAGGTGCCGATGCATGGGGAATCGATTAAGTATACCGCATTTGTCACCCCACTTGGACAATTTAAGTCCCTTCGGACTTAAGAATGTGGGGGCCGTATTTCAGCGGTTCATTAATAGGGTTCTAAGGGAATTTATAGATGCGGGGAAGATTGTTGTATATCTGGACGATATAAGTATAGCTACTGGAACATTTGAGGAACACTTGCAGATTTTGACTGAGGTGTTACGCGTTCTGAGTGCGGCCGGGTTGAAGTTGAATTAGACTAAGAGTAAGTTTGCATATATAGAATTGGATTTTTTGGGATATAAGGTGAATGAGATGGGTATACGTCATAATAATGAACATATTCGGACAATCCAGGAGTATCCAGCGCCGTCTGATCTGGACGAAGTAGAACTGTATTTGGGATTTGAAGAGGAATAAAGTTTTTAAGTGGACGAGTGAGTGTGAGGAAGCCTTTCGGATTTTAAAGGACAGATTGATTAATGGTCCTGTACTGGCGGTATATAGCCCCCTGCGCGAGACTGAATTGCATACTGACGTGAGTACGAAGGGTTTTGGTTCGGTACTGATGCAAAGACAGGAGGATTACAAATTTCATCCAGTTGCCTATTATTCAAAATGCACTTCTTCGGCCGAACACAAGTATCATAGTTTCGAACTGAAAACTCTTGCGATTATATACGCCTTGAGACGCTTTCGTGTGTATTTGGAAGGAATTTCGTTTACCATAGTGACTGACACTGAGTAGGAAACTGATTAACCCTCGGATAGCAAGATGGGCATTGGAACTGGAGAACTATGAATAATCCATTAGGCACCGTAGAGCTGAGTTGATGTCTCACGTTGATGCCTTGAGTCTTGCACCTGTTGTTGCCATGATTGATGGGGGCGATATTGATATAAACATACATATTGCACAAACGAGAGACCCAGGAATACGGACGATTCGAAGTAGGTTGGAAACAGGGGATTTAGAGGGTTATGTGTTGGAGAATGGTTTGGTTTTTCGATTAGGCGACAGGGGTCAGATGCAATTATATGTACCTGCGGAGTTGGAAGAGAATGTTATGCGGTTAACTCACGAGAAATATGGTCATGTTGGGGTTGGGAAGTGTATGAAGCAGATAAAGAAACACTGTTGGTTCCCGAATATGGGGGATAAAATGAACAAATTTATATGGAATTGCCTCAAATGCATTTTTAACTCAGCTCCTCATGGGAAGAATGAGAGAAATCTGAATGGTATAGATAAGAAACCTGTTCCTTTTGCATATAGATCATTTCGGCCCTTTGCCCTCAATAAAATCGAAACGGAAACACATATTGGTGGTAGTGGATGCCTTTACGAAATTTACGAAATTATATGCGGTCAATGCACCGGGCACAAAGGAAGCGTGTTGCGCGTTAAGGAAATATTTTGATTATTACAGCAGGCCACGTCGGATAATAAGCGACAGGGGAACATGTTTTACTTCGAATGAATTTAGTTCGTTTTTGGCGGAAAGGTACATCGTACACGTGAAAACTTCGGTGGCATCGCCACAATCTAACGGGCGGGTGGAAAGAGGTAATAGGGATTTGAGAGCTATGTTGGCTAAATTAACGGAACCCATCGAACATTCGGATTGGGTCAATAAGTTGACAAATATAGAATTTGCCATAAATAACACAGTCCATTGCTCGACAGGGCAAACTCCCAGTAGGTTACTTTTTGGAATAGAACAGCGAGGGGAAATAGTCGATGGACTGACGGAGCACTTACAGGATCCATACAGTGGAAGGGGAATTCAGATACTATTAGGGAGGAAGCTTCGGGAGCTATAGGAAGGCCTCAGTCGAGGAATTTTAAGTATTATAATGAGCATCACAGACCAGCCAAATCATTTGTAGTTGGAGATTTAGTAGTTTTGAAGAATGTCGACACAACCGCTGGTGTAAACAAGAAATTAATTCCCAAATATCGGGGGCCATATATAATTGGGAAACGATCGTTACGAAATTACAGACGTGGAAAATTGTCAAATTACGCAAATGCCGTATAGGGAAATAGTTGATTGTAGTCGTTTGAGAAAATGGTTAGAGCGGAAGGATGAGAATAACTGTTTACGGAACTCTGAAGGCAATACTAGTGAATATGAGGATTATGAATATTTAGAAGAATTTTAGAATAAGTATATAGGTATAACAATCGAGGTCGATTGTGTTGTCAGGTTGGCGGAGATTGTAGTGATCTATATGGCAACCCTTTAGACCTAAGTATTACAACTCTGTAAAATACAACTCTGTAAAATACAACTCTGTAGAAGATAAGAATGTGCCTAGAAATTACAACCAAGTACGTTTTGCTTTTTCCGGTGTAACTTTCTTCTTGTTGCAGCGTTCAAATAAAGAGCACACATTTTAAGAAAAAACAAAGTAAAAGCACTCTTTTGATCAAAATAAAGGAAAGACACTATAATATATTATTTTTTATCACATTTTTAAATGCAAATACCGAATGAAAAATCTTACATGTAATTGGCTTCAGAAAGTTATATGGAACAAAAAATTGATTAACCTACTAATTTTCAAAAAAAATTGCAACACTGTAAAAAAATCAGGTAAAGTTCATAATATTTGTTTAATAGACGAATGGGTTCAAATTTTTAATACGTCAATCGAAAGCTCTTTTAAAGAACTTTTCTTTGATAACCATCTGGGATGATTATGTTTCAAAGTTTTATTAATGCAGTAATTTAATATCTGGACCTCAGAGACCAATATCTCCAAAACAAGTCTTCGACGGCACAAAATTTTTATGTATATATACAGTATGGTATTAAGTTACATATTTTATCGTTTAAACGCAATTCAGTTGCCAACACTGATGTAGAAAACAAAACAATTAAACAGCTGTGCAAATTTAATTTATTTTTTGGTAAAGAATATGGCGGCTGCTGCGCAACTTAACACAAATAATGTTTTCTCATTTTCAATTTCGAATTTTTATTTATTTTTATTCATTTCTTTATTTATGTTATGTTTTTTCCCTTTATTTCTGTTGTTCTGGTTAAACAAATTTGTTTATTTTCGTTTTGTGAAGTTTCTGTTTTGTTTTTGTTTTTTTAATCATGTGTACATTTTCGTTTGTTTCTCTTTTTTTGATGAAACAAATTTTGTTTATGAGAAAATAAAAAATATTTACTTCGGTCTGACCGCAGGGAAAACATGTTTGCTTCAAACTGTATTTGATGCTGTTTCATTGTTATTTGGGAAAATAAATTTTGTCAAATATTTACCGTCAATGTGACCAGCAAACAAAATACAGAAAAATGTAATGCAAATACGAATAAACATATTTAAAGCTAATATTTTTTCAGTGTGACCACAGCTTAACAGAGCTGATAGCATTGACTATTAAATTGCAAACGCAAGGAAATTGATCGTTGCTTGAATTTACCAAACAGAAGTGCTAGCAACAATATGTGTGTATGTACATGTGTACGATATTAATAGTTTGTAATAAAAACATAATAAAAGCATTACCTTAAACATATGTCGGCAATGATGACATCATGAACATGCTGTTAATTCTTTAGAATTCTTTTATTTCGGCAACAAAATAGAAGAATCTCAAATTGAATTAAAATAATAACTATTTCAATATTCCTTGTTCCTACAATTTGGTCAAGCAAAGCGTGAAAATTCATACGTCAGCAAGTGTATCAAATATTTTTGTCTACGCGCGCCAGACAGTATGAAATTCAATATGCGTTTTGCATTGAGCAAACTGTGGGAATATGTTTTTTAATTTTTTGCATTTTTAGTAAATATTAGCAGTAATCAAATTTTGTTTGTCTTTTTTTATTATAAATAGAGTAGTTAATAATAATAAACTTCACTTCGCTACCGTCATTCAATTTGTTTGATTTAACGCTCGTCTTGGTGAACCACCTTGATAAGCTGAAGTAAATATTCTTATCCTTGTGAACTACTCGGATAACTTCCATTCTTCTTTTTTATATTATATTTTACCATCAAGGCAAATGAGCCTTGAAAGGAACATTTGGCGACCGTGACAGGACTATAAAAAAGAAAAATGGAGCAATCATCAAAGCTTCTGCGCCAGCTTAAAGAGACTGGAGAAAATATTGCCACTTTAATACAAAATTTTAGTAAGGATTCCAGCAGCCGTAAAACCCCGAACTATTACGAAGACCGATTGAAGCGTCTGCAGGAAGACTTGGCTGTGTTAGATGACTTGGATAACAAGCTTCGGAGCCTAAAGGACCTCGACAAATCTGATGAGTATTTTACATCAGATTATTACAACAAAATTCGAGCCCTGGCGTCTAAATATAGCTCGTTAATGGAACGTGAGCTTGAAAACCAAAACCTAACATCAGACGACAAAGAATTCCTACAGCCCAGAAGCAAGTCACCAGCAAGTGTATCTGGTGGACACGATGGTCTTATCAACCGTTCTCTTGGCAAATTGGCGGCACTTTCCCGACAACTAGAAGATCTTCAACTTGCAGCAGGTCAAGAAGAATCTTATTACGATATAAAAAGGGCCACAATCTCCCAGCTATGGCAGTAATTAGAACATCTTAAGAATGATGTCTTGGACAAATATCCTGATCCAGACCGAGCTGGTTACGAATCAAAGAGATATGTTTGCCTTGAGCAGAACGCCCAGTCATCGATCATCCAGCTCACAAGTGCCAACAAAAAATCATCCAATTTAGCCAAAGAAGCATTGACAATGCAAAATATATTGCCCTTGCCTACGATCACCATCACTAAATTTGACGGCGATTACATGAAGTGGTCATCGTTTTCAGACTTATTTAAAAGAATTGTCAATGAACAGCAGATGTCCCACGCTCATAAAATGTGGCATCTTAATACTAACGTGATTGGCGAAGCAGCAAAGCTCATCAACCATCTTGCTATAACTGAAGAAAATTACCAAGCGGCATGGCGGTTGCTTGAGGATCGATACAACAACAAACATGTTATGGTGGCTACGGCAATTCAAATGATGCTCGATCAGCCCTCTGGAGCTTGCTCATTGAGTAGCATTAAGTGGTTGCACGATACAACAAAGGAGTGCCTGGCAGCTCTCTCCAATATGGGACTCCAAATAACGTCATGGGATCCACTCCTATTACATGTCTTAGTCAAAAAACTAGACAAAACCGTTCATAGTCAGTATGAACAATCTATCTCCAATCCCAAAGAGTTACAATCAATCAACCAATTCCTCACTTTCCTCGAGAACTATTTCCATACTCTTGAGGCAATGGGATATAAGGAGCGAATGTCTCCCAACAATAACAAAACCTGCTCACTTGCAACACATGCTCGATGCTTCATGTGTAAGCGAGATTCTCATCCGTTATATCGCAGCAAGGACTTAATACTACTCAGCCCTACAAAACGGCTCAACCTTGTGCAGAAACAGAAATTATGTGTCAACTGTTTCAATAGTAACCACTCATCCAAAAGATGTACCATTTTAGGCCGCTGCCAAAAGTGTGGAAAAAGGCACGACACTTTAGTTCATTTGGAACAAACGTCACAAATGCGCACAAAACCAAGTACATCCAATAAATCGACTTCTTTAACCAAAGAAGATCGCGACACTTCAGTGGAACAGGCGACATCCCTTGTTGCCATCCCATTCTTAAAAGGCAAAGATATAGCAGTTAGTTGCGCATACAAAAAATCCTATGTCCTTTTATGAACAGCGTCGTTAAAGGTTAAGGCTAACGGCTTGGAAACCGAATGCAGAGCAATCCTGGACTCAGGATCACAAGTCAACCTAATATCCGAACGATTAGTGACACGGTTTGGACTCCCAGCAAGGGCTACATCCATATCAATCAATGGTATTGGAAAAAACCGAACTAAGATTCAACAACGAGTCAGCGTTATCATCCAATGCCGACTCAACAACTTTTCAGCGCATTTAGAGGCATTTGTATTGCCGCAAATAATTGCTCCTCAGCCTGATCAACCTCTTCATATTGATAAGTGGTCAATTCCTAGCGATGTAACTTTCGCTGACCCAATCTTCAACCGTCCAGACAAAATTGATATCGTATTAGAGGCGGAATATTACCATCAATTGTTCGTTATTGGGCAAATTAAATTGGCTGACAACCTTCCAGTGCTGCAAAATACAACCTTAGGCTGGATACTATCAGGAAAAGTATCTGGCCAAAAATTGTCAGTTGCAACATGCGGGGTCTTGACTAAAGATTATTAAATGGATATAGCTATTGAACGATTCTGGAAATTGGAGGAGATTGAAAGCACACAACAACAATTATCACAAGCTCAATGTGAAGCACACTTCAATGAACACACCACACGTGAAAAAGACGGAAAACTCATCGTACGACTTCCATTCTGTGCGGAAACATCTGCCCTGGGAGACTCACACAGCATCGCGTTTAACCGATTTCTCTAGTTGGAACGCAGACTATCAAAAGATCATTCATTGAAAGAACAATATGCACAATTTATGAAGGAATATGAAGCTTTAGGGCATATGACCAAAATCGCTATCGAGAAGGTAGAAGCGAGTAAATACTTTATTCCTCATCACTGCGTACTTCGACCTGAAAGCAGCGCCGCCAAACTTCGAGTGGTATTCGACGCTTCATCGAAAACATCATCTGGAAAGGCGTTGAATGATATTTTGCACACAGGGCCATCACTTCAGAGTGAGCTGTTCACTATTTTGCTGCGATTTTGGCTACCGCGTTTCGAGTTTACTATCGATATAGAAAAGATGTACCATCAAATATGGATCGATCCTAAAGACAGGCAGTATCAGATAGTCCTGTGGCGGAAGAATGTCACTGAACCAATAAACTATTTCAAATTGAACACCGTTACATATGGAACCAGAGCAGCGCCGTACCTGGCAATAAGATGTTTGAAGGAAATAAGCCATGACAACAAGATACATTATCCCTTAGCAGCAAGCTTTTTGGAAAAGAATTTTTATGTTGACGGTGGGCTAGGTGGAGCCGACAGCTTAACCATAGCTCTAGAAACTCAGCGGCAACTCCAGCAAGTCATGGCAGGATACGGATTTAATTTACGAAAATGGTGCGCTAACCATATTCAACTAAGTAACATCCCCGAAACTGATCAAGAAGTCAGCCTCGACTCTCTACGGATAAGACCGAGTACACAAAAACATTAGGCTTAGCTTGGCTACCCAAATGTGACCAACTTAAAATTAAAGTCAACATCCAACAAATCAAGGCTGTAACTAAAAGAACAAGCACCTCAGATTTAGCACGCATTTTTGATCCGTTGGGTTTCTTATCGCCTGTAGTCGTCAGGGCCAAAACGTTTGTCCTGGAGTTATGGAACTTGAACCTCTCTCGCTGGCGAAAGTGAGATTTCCAACAACACCCAACTTCACGTCTTTACAGATGCATCAGAGAAGGCATATGGAGCTGCGGTTTATATCAGAAAGATTCTACCTAATAAAACTGTGTGCAAAATCTCTTATAGCTCCACTTAAACAGCAAACCCTTCCAAGGCTGGAGTTATTTGCTGCTTAGTTAGGAGCTACCTTATCTGCAAGAGTTAAACAAGATTTGGACATGAATACCGTACCAACGTTCTATTGGACTGACTCAAAAATCGTATTAACATGGATAAACTCCACTCTTTCCATACATTTGTGGCAAATCGATAGCTTCAATTCAGGCATCCGAACAATTGCGACATGTAAATTCCAAAGATAATCCAGCGAACATCATATCTAGAGGACTAGAACCTCAACAATTACAAAAAGCACCGCAATGGATGTATGGTCCGTTTTTTCCTTCATGGAAATGAAAAACATTTGCCTTTAACTTTTTGTCAAGCTTCTGAAGCAACAATTTGTGAAATGAAACAGAACCCTAAAAGTTTGCTGGTATCAGTCAAAAGTGGAAACTCGTTGCATAGCATAAACTACCGAAATTCATTTAAAACACTTCAACGAATCATGGGATATGTTTTAAGATTCATAAAAAACGCTAAAACTATCAAGGTAGATCGACAAACCCGGTCAACTCTTACACCTTTCGAGCTTCACGATGCGTTGGCCATCATTGTTCGAATGACACAGCAGTCGAACTTCAAGGAAGATATTCAACAATTACAAAGACAAACAGAACTCAAAGCATCAAGTCAAATGAAAAGCCTAGCGCCATTTTTGGATAAAAATAATATCTTAAGAGTCGGAGACAGATTAGAAGCATCTACGTTGAGCTTTGATGCAAAGCACCCAATGCTCTTGCCATATAACGACATAATTAGCAGACTAATATTCGAGTCAATACACAAGGATAACAAACATTGTGGTCCTATAGCACTCCTTGCAACCGTAAGACAACCCTTTTTGGCCCATCAAAGGTAAACATTTAGCACGAGAAACTGTTCATCGATGTGTATTCTGCGCAAAATCAAAACCAAAACTTCTTCAGCAAATAATGGGAAATTTGCCTAAAACAAGGGCGACTCCAGCAAGACCCTTCATCAATGCAGGAGTGGATTATTGTGGCCCAATATGGGTTTACTTTAAAACTAGAGGAAAACGACCCCAAAAGGCGTATATTGCGGTCTTTTGTTGCTTTTCTACGAAGGCAGTTCATTTAAAACTAGTAACAGACCTTACAACCATTACTTTCATTGGGGCACTTAAAAGGTTTATAAGTCGTAGAGGTCTCTGTCAGAATCTTTATTGCTACAACGCAACAAACTTTGTGGGAGCTCGCAATCAACTAGCAGAATTGTCCACTGCCTTATTTTCTACATCAGCTCAAGAAAAAATTCAACGAGAATGCGCTTATAGAAACATTAATTTCGATTTCATTCCTCCGCATTCCCCACACTTCGGTGGACTATGGGAAGCCGCAGTCAAATCCGTCCAAAGGATTCTGGTTAAAGAAATCGAAAACCCATTCTTGACTTACGAGGAAATGGAAACCGTAGTTATAGAGTTTGAAGCGATCCTCAACTCGAAACCAATTGCTCCATTGTCGAGTGATCCCATTGATGAGGCGGCCTTAACCCCTGGCCATTTCTTTATTGGAGAACCTTTGACAGCTCAAGTTGATACAACAGCACAATCAGCATCAACCTCTTTAGTAAAACGATGGGAATTGGTTTCTCGAATAAAACACCAATTCTGGAATCGATGGTCGCTGGAATAACTCAATGAACTTCAGTAGCGGAATAAGTGGCAAACCAAGTCTCAAAATTTCCCACTTGACGCCATAGTCGTAATCAAAGATAATGACATGGCGGCTCGGTAAAGTAATCGAAACATACCCCGGGCTAGATGGATTCGTCAGGACAGCTGCTATTAAAACATCTACGGTGTCATTAAGCGAGCAATTCATTTACTAGCTCCGCTTCCTTTGGAACCACCAATAACTAATGCCGAAAATAAAAACTCAGATATACCGCCACTCGTTAAAAGAAGCAGGGCATCCAATGGCAAAGATAAAAATCTGCATCCTCCAAAACGCTCCAATTTGACCACTACAAGCATGCTAACGCCATTAGCATTGTTCGTTCCATTGGTAATGTGCTCTCAGGTTACTTACACTAGTAATCCTGGGTTGCATTTTGAACATATTGGTCAAATCAAGCCGATCATATCAGAATGGTAACTTCATATATACTGTGAATTAGCACCATTCTATAATGAATTGCAGCTTTTGGTTAACGAAACATCTGCTTTGGTGGAAGCCTGCAACCATTCGCACCTCACCACTCAATGTACCGGTTTAAACAATTTCGCTAAACGGAAAAACGGGGGGGTAATAGATATCGTAGGCAATGTGGCGAATTTCTTATTCGGGGTACTTGATTCTAAATATGCTGAACAAATGACCGACACCATTAACACCATTAAAAACCAATGAGGCCCACTTGTAATGCCTTCTGCGGAACCAAACATCATTTCTCGTCTCTACCCTTAATCTTCTAAAGCAGACCGAAGCCCGCACTAAAGCTAATTTTGAAAAACTCGATGTTAAAATCAGTAGACTCAGAAACCTCACAAACATTGATATCAACCAACAATCGAAACTAATCTTGTCCCTTAGCATGCAGTTGTTTATCATATCATACAATCTACAACGACTGCACACGTCCATGATTAATTTATTATCGGATACTTATCATGGTCGAATCAGCCCCGTAATGTTGACTCCACACCAATTTTCTACTGAAGTTGACAATATAAAGGCAAATCTTCCAGTAGATGTAGCACTACCAGTGGTGGATATCATTCATCTATTTAGCATAGTGACAACTCATGCATCCATTTCAAACCAGCACATTATTTGCACATTGCTTATCCCCTTGACGCATCAAAATGAATATGATCTATTTTACCTTACTCCAGTCCCACAGCTCGTAAATAATACATTAATAGCCATTTTACAGACCACACAAATGATGGCTCTCAACCCTCATTATGAATATTTTGCCATGGATAATACTAAACTCCTTGAATGCAATACCCTCGAACACAACACATTCTTATGCTCAAATACCCAAGCAATATACTCAAAAGGTGCACCCATATATAGCTGCGAAATACACTTATTTAATAATGAATCTGACCCAAGTTGCAATATAGAGTTGATAACCAATAACAACGTGTTGTACCAATTATAAAAAGAATAAGTGGCTGGTGGCAACCAAACAAAAACTCAATTTAAGTACAGTGTGCAAAGGAAAAAGTAGTTACAATTTTATGCAAGGGACTAGGGTACTCACAATACCGATATGATGCAGCATGAAAAACAATATGATCACGATTCACGGCACCAAACTATCACATCAAGTCTACACCAATCCCGTACAAGCAACGAGATGTCATTCTCCCAGTTACGCCAGAATGGAATAACTTGACACAACCCTTACTATACCTTTCGAGTATTGAGGACATAAACCGATTGCAGGAAGAATTCAAAGCGCTGCTACACGATATACCAACAACAATAGCCGATCATAAAGCACACGGTTTGGTGGTCAGTTATACAGGGCTTGCTCTCATTTTAACAATCATCATTAACCTTTTTATAAAAACCTTTTTGAAGAAAATAACTAAGTCTACCCCTGGAGCACCAGAGCCCGCGCCGAGGTCAACCTGGAATATCTCTTTAGACCCAGTAGCTTGATACTACAATTTAGTGAAATATAAATTACCTGATATTAATGCTAACCAACTAAAATTTGTGGTCCGCTGGGAGCCGCAATATGTTAATTCCTTAGAATTCTTTTATTTCGGCAACAAAATAAAAGAATCTCAAATTGAATTAAAATAATATTTCAATATTTCTTGTTCCCACAATTTGGTCAAGCAAAGCGAGAGAATTCATACGTCAGCAAGTGTATCAAATATTTTTGTCTACACGCGCCAGAAAGTATGGAATTCAATATGCGTTTTGCATTGAGCAAACTGTGGAAATATGTTTTTAATTTTTTGCATTTTTAGTAAACATTAGTAGTAAGCAAATTTTGTTTGTATTTTTTTATTATATTATTTTTATTATAAATAGAGTAACTAATAATAATAAACTTCACTTCACTACAATCATTCAATTTGTTTGATTTAACGCTCGTCTTGTTGAATCACCTTGATAAGCTGAAGTAAATATTCTTATCCTTGTGAACTACTCGGATAACTTCCATTCTTCATTTTTATATTATATTTTACCATCAAGGCAAACGAGCCTTCGGAGGAACACATGCTACACCTCCCTTTTACGGAAGAATGTTCATATAACTGAGAGTTTTATGGACATTCTTTTACAATAATAAAAAAAATTCTTAAACTAAATTTATTACTATCTCTTTAATTTCTCAATTAAAATTTAGTTCGAGCATACTATGCTCCTTATTTATAAATATATATTAACAAGAAATATATTTATATATATATATATTTTACTTGAAGCCTCAGTTATTTAGTTAGACATTTTTATTGTATAGCTTAAGTCTATTCTTATGTACTATTTGTTTCTTATTAGTTATCTTATCCACTATGGTTACATTACTTCTTAAATCTAAATCCTTAATTTTATATGGACCTTTATATTGGTTATCCAATTTTTGTCCGGTTTCATTTTTAAGAAATACTAATCTCCTATTCTAAAATTACAATTCCTATCATAATTATTCTTTTGATTAATTTTATTTATATTTAATAATTGTTTGGCTCTTTTAAGTGCTACTTCTAATCTAAATTTTGCTTCTTTAGCATAATCATCCACGTTATATAGTGGTGCAACTCTATCTACCTCATTGAAATTTTTAAAGCTATTTAGGATTTTACTGAAAACTAATTCATAATTATGTTACAGTAATTATGTACCGCTGATGGCGTTATATTAAAACAGTAAGTAAAATACTAAGCCATTCATTCCAGTCGTCTCTATCTACTGATATACATATATGAGCGTACATATTCATTAAATGTTCTGTGAGTTCTTTCTATTGTACTTAATTTCTGGTGATGATGTGCTGTTGAAGTTAATTTTTCAACTCTCAATAGGTTGCAAAGTTCAGTCAGTATAGAGTTTTTGTATTCTGTATCAAATGTCATAATGGGTGTTTCTGTGCGAATCATCGGACTTTTAATGTGTTTGGTTGTTTTTTCTAAGTAACATTTTTGACATGATTTTATTTATTTAGCTATGTCTTTTGTCATGTTTTTCCAGTTGTAGTATCATTTTATTTTTTCTGCGGTTCTAAATATCCCGCAATGACCTACTTCAACCGGCTCATCAAGGTAATTCAGCATTATCTCTAGAATTGCCTTAGCTTTCTTATTATTTATTATTGTTACTTTATTTAATAGGGCTATTTTAATTTTACGTAATATATTATTGCCCGTATCTTTAAATTCCTTAACTGAGATAAATTCGAAAATCTTCTCACTAGGTGCTAACTGTAGTTTATTAATGTTTAATTTACTGGCCACTTCCACGAGCCTAGAGAAGAATTGTCTTAAGTCAAGTTTCTCTTTAGTAAACAAATCATTAATTTTTATGTTAGCTACAATAGATTTACATTTCTTTATATAACTTATTATTAGGAAAAATCCTTAATTTATAACATTTTCTGACATCAGTATTCTTAATTGGTATATAAGTTAGAGTTTTCTATGTTTATTTCTTCTCTTTTCAACTGCGCTGTTACAATTTTAAAAGGTGGCTCAAATACTAAATTTGTCACTACAATAGCTGAATTATTTAATAAACAATAAATAAGAATTGATAAGCAAACATTTAATAAACAATTATTTTTAATTGATAAGCAAAAATTTAATAAACAATTATTTGGAATAAATCAGAATTGGTAAGCAAAAATAAGAATTGGTAAACAATTATAAGGAAAATCGTTTGCATGTGGCGGAAGTCGATTTCCTCTGTCAAAGCATTTATTTGGCATGTGCCAATGGTGTGATCCAGTTGTTAGTAAAAAATGATTGCCTGGCACTTTTAATTCTGTGGGAAAGTTTTTAATTAACGGATGAAAACTTTTGTGGTGTTAACTCCTCCCTTCTTAAATCGATTGTCCTCGAGCGTATTATGGATATGATAGTTTGGAGAAGCTAATTTAGGTTGGTTGTTTTGTATCCAAATTGTTTTCGGTAGGTAGTGAAATTGTAATTGGTTGTTCTGTACTGATTTTTATTTTATTTTTCTTCCAAGATAGGTAGAGAATCAATACGATACAAATTAGGATTGTGATAGCGCTAATTGATACTGTCCCAGATGTTACTGTAAGAGTGTTGAAGTTGCTAATTTTGGTATTTTTGATGTGTAGTTCATTTAGTGATTCTAAAGATGGTATGTTTATATGAAGTTTGGTTAATGGATTTGGCTGGAGAACGGGTGGCATAGGTTGTAAAGGAATGCTCTCGTAGTTACTGTAGATTTTTCCGTTCACTTTGATTGTAGAATTGTAAAAATTAATTAACTAGATGAGTTCCAGTTACATTTCGGGTTTTCGGGTTGATCTCAACTCTTCCATTGAATTTATTTAGTAGGAGCACACCTGGTTTTACGTCATCTACTCTGGATATATGTTGTGCGATTGTGGTAATGCATGTGGAGTTAAGACCGTGTATTATTCTACTAATCTATAATTTGGTTATTACTACAAATATTAATTCTATTATAATCTTTACATTGTTTTTCGATTCCATATATTTTACTTTTAGTTTTTAATATTTCAGTGAAATTTATCTTAATTACAACATTATCCTTGGTTATAACAGGTTTTAGCATTATTTTTTGGAAAGTTTCTTGTTATATCAGTGGAATTTTTATCATGTAAATAATTGTCATTTCATTAATTAATACATTTATATTTGATATTTCTAGTGCTTCTTCTGCATTATTGAATGACATTTTTTCTTGACTTAATTTTTGTATAGCTAATTTGATTTCTTCTTCATTAAGTAGCATTGAATTTACAATTTTATTTTTTGCCCATTGTATGGCGTATCTAATGTTAATAAGTTGTTCTTTTATCAATCTAACCTTATTTTGTATATTTATAATTATTTGTTTTATATCATCATGCTCTTTTTTATACTATTTGGTTTTTTTTTTAGTTATTAGAGTTAAGTTATTTATTCTTTCATTAAAAAGTTTATTAAAGACTACCCGCTCATCATTGTTAACATTTAGTCTAAGTAAGTTTCTATTAATTATTTCCAAATCTTCATGATCCAATGAGTATATGTCGATGATACGTGGGAAATATTATTTTAAATTGGTATTCGGAAGTTGTACCTATGTTGAGGAATAAATGGTTTTTAAACGCACTATGTATTAGTCCATGTGACAAACTTTCGTCGGAATTTGTCGCTATTGACAATGTGTGCGTATGTGATTTTTGTGGAGGTATTCTAGATAAGGCGTCAGCTAATACATTCATTTTCCCTGGTTTATAGTGTAGCTCATAATTATATACTTCAAGAATTGATTTCCACCTTTTCATCTTGCTATTAGTGTTCTGGTTGCTAAATGCATACGTTAGCGGTTGGTAGTCTGTAAAAATTTCGACTTTAGATTCATATAAATAATTATTCAACGAGTTCAAGGCCCATGTAAAGGCCAGCATTTCTTTTTCGTTGGCAGCGTAATGTTCCTCTGCTTGTTAAGTGTTCTTGATATGAAAGATATTGGTCTGTCGTTCTGAGACAGGACTGCTCCAACTGCAAAGCTGGATGCCTTTGTTACCAATTCAAAATCCTTTTGATAATTTGGATAAGCGAGGACAATGTCTTCGGAAATAAGTGAATTCTTAATTTTCCTGAAGGATTCTACGGCCTCTTTGCTTAACACGATTTTCGTATTTGCGGATTTGTTTTTGGAGATTCTTCCTCCCTCCCGTCGTAAAAGGGATGACAGGGGTTTCGCGATTTTTGCGTAATCTTTAATAAAACTACGGAGTTCTCTTAAGGTCTTTAGGGAAATTTGCAATGGCCTCTACTTTTGCAGGGCTAGTCTTAATACCGTTAGCAGATATTACGTAACCTAAAAATTCTACACTTTCTTAAAAAAATTACACTTTTATAACTGGACTTTCATATTGTGTAAATTCGTATTTACCATTATTAATGAGTAGTATGTTTATGTATGTTCGGGGGCACTTACTCCATACAAATTTAGGAGCATGCCTACGCTACAGTCGGTAGTGTCGGTTAGTCGATAGGTTTGTAACATGTAATGTGAAAATTTATGTACGAATGTTTGGACGGACAGAATGAGTGTGTGCACGTTTCCTCATCTACATCCCAGAGTATAAGTAGACTGTGAAAATGTATATACGTATGTACGAATGTTTGGACGGACAGAATGAGTGTGTGCGTAACATGTAATGTGTATGATCGTTTTTTAATAGTAAATTCTTGGCACGTATTATCATACTCAATGCTGAAAAAATAGAAAAGGGATCTACACCTATATAGTTGTTGTGTTTTTTATTTTATTTTTTGTATATTTAATTAGAAGGATCTTTAATTTTAAATGTGATAAGAAAGAGATGAACACCTGTGTAAAAATTTTTTTTTTTTGGGATAATAAATAACATCGTATACCTAAGTAGAAACATGAGTGTACATGTTCATTGTATTTGTATTGCTTTTCGAATGATTGGACGGACAGAATGAATGTGTGCACGCACTGCTCATGATCACAGGTAGAAGGAATAGAAATATAAACTAATAAGAAAGGGTAGGTTGGTTGTGCGGTTGTTTTTAATTTGATGAGAAAGAAATGTATAGTTGTGCCTGTGGGTTTTTTTCACGTATAAGTATAAGTAATATCTGTTTTCACTAATTGAATTTACTGATTGATCTACAACACCCCAGAATATAAATAGACTTGCTTTTAAGGATTTAGATTTTTTTTTTTTTTAGATTTACTGTTTTGAATGAATAAAATTATAGAATAAAGGGATTAATTAAAACAAATTAGTTTTTTATTTTTTGAAAATTTTATTACATATTTCTTTTTTTTTCAGATTTTTACAGATTCGAATTTAAAAATACGTTTATACAGATTAAATAACTTAAGTGTTAACAATTATTGTGTATAGAATGTTTGACATCGACAAATGTCAAAAGATTGTGAATAAGTATTTTCACAATAATACAAACGTATGTCATATTAATACATATAAATGGATAATTTACATAATTACAAGTTCTTAATTCATTTATAAGTTTCATAAATAAATCTATATGCTCTTTATCAATCTGATTACTACGTTTTGTTAATAAATAGTTCTTCCAATTCAGCTGATGTTACCATTTTTGTTCCCCTTCTTTAAAAATTTAATAGTAGGTTGTGTTAGTGCGGGACGATGTACTCTGAATTATTTCATTTTAATTTATATTTATTGAATAAAAATTTTAAACACAAGTGCCCACAATTAAATGTATTAAATTTTTGTTTTCGTTCATAATTATATTCAATAGGAAATTTTAAGTAGTTGACAATCTCAAGTGGTGGTTGCAACTTTCCAAAGCTATCAAAGTATTCCTTATAGTTGTGGTTTTTATAATATGCTACCCAATGTGTTCCCATACCATTTGAATCATCTAAATTAACAATGCCGCATTCTTGTTTGAATGGTTTTTCAGGTAAAGAATCACGCATGAAAACACCCCTAAAGTGTTTTAGATGTCTTCCATATTTATTCAAATCCAAATCTGTTAATGGGCGATTGGGTAGGTTATCTAATAGTTTTTTGGAGCTGGACTATAGTAGAGACCATATCCAGTTTTATATGGTTTGAGGTACAACCCTTTACCCATTGCAATTGATTCCATATATCTATTATGACGGTTAGCTTCAGCCAATTGTTCTTTTCCATTTTTGATAGCATTTACTGCTTTAACAATAGCGGATCCTCCACTTGCCAAACCACCAAACGCTGACAATGCTGTTAGTACGGGAATAAGTGGAAGAAATCCTCCAATTTTCGGTACAGGTATAACTCTCGGTATTATAATGTCTGCTCGCTTTTTCCCTTTAAAATTTGAATGAATAGCCTTTTGAGCTATTTTAACAGCATCATTTATATCAAGGGGTTTCTGTTCTTTCAATTGTTTTAAAGTTTTTCTCACAATAGCTGTGAATAATTTCTTATTACACTTATTCATTTTTCCTTTTCTTTTCTTATGTCTCTGCTCCTTCAAACCTAATCCAAATTTCACTTTAGTTTTCATAGCGTTTGTCACAAACAACGCGTTAGCACGTTCTTTAATATCACTATCTTTAGATTTAACTCGTTGCCAGGCTTTTTCAGCTAATATTTGATCTGCTTGATGTCTTGTGTCTATATCTTTTGATTGTGAATATGCAATATCGTGCTCTCTACAAGCTGCGTCTAATAAATTTATACCCTTATCTCCTCTTGCTAAACGTTTTTCAAGTTTTGTACCAGGTCCACAAAACTGATAACCAGGTAGATGTAATTCAACAGGTACTTTATTTATTAAGTTGTTTACAAATCCTCTTCTCATCTTACACTGGCTGGGGTTTTGTTTTGACTGTAGATTATAACAAATTTTTTCGTTACTTTTATACCTCTTCGCAAAAATAGCTGAAATCAAGACGATCTCCTATATATAAAGCAATTTATATTATTTCAGTATGTTAATTTTTTGATATTGATTTTGATCTGCTTTGTATCTGATCACGATCTACTTTACATCTGATCACGATCTGCTTTGTATCTGCTCACGATCTATTTTATATCTGATAACGATCTACTTTTTTGGTTTTGTCTATTTTATTTTAATTTTTTTTTTATTTTTTTTTTTTGACATTACCATGTTTTAGGTATACATGTTCTACCTCAATGTTTAAATTGTTTATTTGATCAGCTAGATCATCATGTATTTGTGTTATATGTTTTTCGATTACGATATTTTTGTTTTTATGGTTATATTTATTAAAACCTTCTCCAAATTTATTAATATAAGACATTTCTTCCACTCTTCTAATAAATTATGTTAGCTTCTTTAAGTTCTTCGATAATAGAGATTATTTCGTTTTGATGATTGTTGTGACCAGAACCTTCCGATGAAAGAAGTAAACGTAGTCTGTCAACTAGTTCATTAGGATCATCCCAATGTATGTAATTTGATCTCAGATTATTTTGTAATTTTAGCATTAAACCACTGCCTTTTGTTAAAATGTTTGTTGTTGTTTCGAATAAACGTTTAATTATTCGTATATATTTGAAGGCTCGTGTTCCTTTCACTTGTTCATTAGGTTCATAGCGACGTTTATGTGCATTGGTATTAATTAAAATCTCTTTATATTTTTTCAAATCATTTTTAGAATAATGGAGAGGTTTTTTATGAAATACTAGTTCAAATAATCCACGCGTCATTTTCAATTTCATATTCCCTATCTGCATAGTATTATCTCTATTAAATATTAATTTTTCCTTGCCATATCTCCAACTACCGTCTACATCTTGATTAAAACCATAAATTTTATCCAATTGCTTATTATTAATAAGTGTTTGTATATTTTCAAATAATGGAGAGCTTTTCGTCAGCTTTAAACATTGTTTTCTTTCCAAGTTCTTGATACATGTACTTGATACAGGTCTATTATGGTCATAGTTTTTTTCACCATCATTATCATCAGTTGAAATATTTTCATACTGAAAATCGTTATTATCACCGTTTACATCATCATAATCATCGTCATCATCAATAGTGTTGTCTATATCTTTATGCTTATCTTCAAGTTTTCCGATGATTTCATTATCACCATTTACGTCATAATAATCATCATCATCATCAATAGTGTTGTCTGTATCCGTATGCTTATCTTCGAGTTTTCCAATGATTTCATTATCACCATTTACGTCATAATAATCTTCGTCATCATCTATAGTGTTGTCTACATCCTTATGCTTATATTCAAGTTTTGGGATGTTTTCATTATCATCATTTACATCATCATGATCATCGTCATCATTAATAGTGTTGTCTATATCCTTATATTTATCTTTAAGTTTTCCAATGATTTTTTTAAGTGGTTTTGTTATTGGTTGAAAGGTATCTTCTAATAAATTAACTCTATCTATTTGATTCAGTTTAATATTTTTTAACTTTTTCTTTAGAACAGCCCTTGTCTTTACAAGATCTTCCAACACTTTATTATGGTAATTTTTAGACATTATAATAATTTTTTTTATTGAATTTGATCTGGTTATGATCTGCTCGCTATCTGATTATGATCTGCTTTGTATCTGATTACGATCTGCTTTATATCTGATCACGAACTGCTTGCTATCTGGTCACGATCTGATTTATACCTGATCACGATCTGCTTGATGGCTTGTGTCTATATCCATTGATTTTGAGTACGCTATATCGTGCTTTCTACAATCTACATCCAATAAATTATTCCTTTATTTCCTTTATTCTTGCTATTCGTTTTGAAGTTTTGTATCAGGTCCACAAAACTGATAAACAGGTGGATGTAATTCAACATATAATTTGTTTATTAAGTTGTCTACAAATCTTCTTCCAATCTTACACTGATTAGGTGTTTTTCTTTTGACTGTAGTTTATAACCATTTTTTCATTACTTTCATACCTCTTCGCATGAAACACTACACCAGCTATACCTGCTATACCAGCTATACCAGCTATATCAGCTATACCAGCTATACTAGCAAGCTGTACAATCTATACTAGCTATACTAGCAAACTGTACAATCTGTACTAGCTATACTAGCAAGCTGTACAATCTGTACTAGCTATACTAGCAAGCTGTACTAGCTATACTAGCAAGCTATACAATCTGTACTAGCTATACTAGCAAGCTGTACAATCTGTACTAGCTATACTAGCAAGCTGTACAATCTGTACTAGCTATACTAGCAAGCTTTTGCAGGGCTAGTCTTAATACCGTTAGCAGATATTACGTAACCTAAAAATTCTACACTTTCTTAAAAAAATTACACTTTTCTAACTGGACTTTCATATTGTGTAAATTCGTATTTACCATTATTAATGAGTAGTATGTTTATGTATGTTCGGGGGCACTTACTCCATACAAATTTAGGAGCATGCCTACGCTACAGTCGGTAGTGTCGGTTAGTCGATAGGTTTGTAACATGTAATGTGAAAATTTATGTACGAATGTTTGGACGGACAGAATGAGTGTGTGCACGTTTCCTCATCTACATCCCAGAGTATAAGTAGACTGTGAAAATGTATATACGTATGTACGAATGTTTGGACGGACAGAATGAGTGTGTGCGTAACATGTAATGTGTATGATCGTTTTTTAATAGTAAATTCTTGGCACGTATTATCATACTCAATGCTGAAAAAATAGAAAAGGGATCTACACCTATATAGTTGTTGTGTTTTTTATTTTATTTTTTGTATATTTAATTAGAAGGATCTTTAATTTTAAATGTGATAAGAAAGAGATGAACACCTGTGTAAAATTTTTTTTTTTTGGGATAATAAATAACATCGTATACCTAAGTAGAAACATGAGTGTACATGTTCATTGTATTTGTATTGCTTTTCGAATGATTGGACGGACAGAATGAATGTGTGCACGCACTGCTCATGATCACAGGTAGAAGGAATAGAAATATAAACTAATAAGAAAGGGTAGGTTGGTTGTGCGGTTGTTTTTAATTTGATGAGAAAGAAATGTATAGTTGTGCCTGTGGGTTTTTTTCACGTATAAGTATAAGTAATATCTGTTTTCACTAATTGAATTTACTGATTGATCTACAACACCCCAGAATATAAATAGACTTGCTTTTAAGGATTTAGATTTTTTTTTTTTTTAGTTTTACTGTTTTGAATGAATAAAATTATAGAATAAAGGGATTAATTAAAACAAATTAGTTTTTTATTTTTTGAAAATTTTATTACATATTTCTTTTTTTTCAGATTTTTACAGATTCGAATTTAAAAATACGTTTATACAGATTAAATAACTTAAGTGTTAACAATTATTGTGTATAGAATGTTTGACATCGACAAATGTCAAAAGATTGTGAATAAGTATTTTCACAATAATACAAACGTATGTCATATTAATACATATAAATGGATAATTTACATAATTACAAGTTCTTAATTCATTTATAAGTTTCATAAATAAATCTATATGCTCTTTATCAATCTGATTACTACGTTTTGTTAATAAATAGTTCTTCCAATTCAGCTGATGTTACCATTTTTGTTCCCCTTCTTTAAAAATTTAATAGTAGGTTGTGTTAGTGCGGGACGATGTACTCTGAATTATTTCATTTTAATTTATATTTATTGAATAAAAATTTTAAACACAAGTGCCCACAATTAAATGTATTAAATTTTTGTTTTCGTTCATAATTATATTCAATAGGAAATTTTAAGTAGTTGACAATCTCAAGTGGTGGTTGCAACTTTCCAAAGCTATCAAAGTATTCCTTATAGTTGTGGTTTTTATAATATGCTACCCAATGTGTTCCCATACCATTTGAATCATCTAAATTAACAATGCCGCATTCTTGTTTGAATGGTTTTTCAGGTAAAGAATCACGCATGAAAACACCCCTAAAGTGTTTTAGATGTCTTCCATATTTATTCAAATCCAAATCTGTTAATGGGCGATTGGGTAGGTTATCTAATAGTTTTTTGGAGCTGGACTATAGTAGAGACCATATCCAGTTTTATATGGTTTGAGGTACAACCCTTTACCCATTGCAATTGATTCCATATATCTATTATGACGGTTAGCTTCAGCCAATTGTTCTTTTCCATTTTTGATAGCATTTACTGCTTTAACAATAGCGGATCCTCCACTTGCCAAACCACCAAGCGCTGACAATGCTGTTATTACGGGAATAAGTGGAAGAAATCCTCCAATTTTCGGTACAGGTATAACTCTCGGTATTATAATGTCTGCTCGCTTTTTCCCTTTAAAATTTGAATGAATAGCCTTTTGAGCTATTTTAACAGCATCATTTATATCAAGGGGTTTCTGTTCTTTCAATTGTTTTAAAGTTTTTCTCACAATAGCTGTGAATAATTTCTTATTACACTTATTCATTTTTCCTTTTCTTTTCTTATGTCTCTGCTCCTTCAAACCTAATCCAAATTTCACTTTAGTTTTCATAGCGTTTGTCACAAACAACGCGTTAGCACGTTCTTTAATATCACTATCTTTAGATTTAACTCGTTGCCAACCTTTTTCAGCTAATATTTGATCTGCTTGATGTCTTGTGTCTATATCTTTTGATTGTGAATATGCAATATCGTGCTCTCTACAAGCTGCGTCTAATAAATTTATACCCTTATCTCCTCTTGCTAAACGTTTTTCAAGTTTTGTACCAGGTCCACAAAACTGATAACCAGGTAGATGTAATTCAACAGGTACTTTATTTATTAAGTTGTTTACAAATCCTCTTCTCATCTTACACTGGCTGGGGTTTTGTTTTGACTGTAGATTATAACAAATTTTTTCGTTACTTTTATACCTCTTCGCAAAAATAGCTGAAATCAAGACGATCTCCTATATATGCAGCAATTTATATGATTTCAGTATGTTAATTTTTTGATATTGATTTTGATCTGCTTTGTATCTGATCACGATCTACTTTACATCTGATCACGATCTGCTTTGTATCTGCTCACGATCTATTTTATATCTGATAACGATCTACTTTTTTGGTTTTGTCTATTTTATTTTAATTTTTTTTTTATTTTTTTTTTTTTGACATTACCATGTTTTAGGTATTCATGTTCTACCTCAATGTTTAAATTGTTTATTTGATCAGCTAGATCATCATGTATTTGTGTTATATGTTTTTCGATTACGATATTTTTGTTTTTATGGTTATATTTATTAAAACCTTCTCCAAATTTATTAATATAAGACATTTCTTTCACTCTTCTAATAAATTATGTTAGCTTCTTTAAGTTCTTCGATAATAGAGATTATTTCGTTTTGATGATTGTTGTGACCAGAACCTTCCGATGAAAGAAGTAAACGTAGTCTGTCAACTAGTTCATTAGGATCATCCCAATGTATGTAATCTGATCTCAGATTATTTTGTAATTTTAGCATTAAACCACTGCCTTTTGTTAAAATGTTTGTTGTTGTTTCGAATAAACGTTTAATTATTCGTATATATTTGAAGGCTCGTGTTCCTTTCACTTGTTCATTAGGTTCATAGCGACGTTTATGTGCATTGGTATTAATTAAAATCTCTTTATATTTTTTCAAATCATTTTTAGAATAATGGAGAGGTTTTTTATGAAATACTAGTTCAAATAATCCACGCGTCATTTTCAATTTCATATTCCCTATCTGCATAGTATTATCTCTATTAAATATTAATTTTTCCTTGCCATATCTCCAACTACCGTCTACATCTTGATTAAAACCATAAATTTTATCCAATTGCTTATTATTAATAAGTGTTTGTATATTTTCAAATAATGGAGAGCTTTTCGTCAGCTTTAAACATTGTTTTCTTTCCAAGTTCTTGATACATGTACTTGATACAGGTCTATTATGGTCATAGTTTTTTTCACCATCATTATCATCAGTTGAAATATTTTCATACTGAAAATCGTTATTATCACCGTTTACATCATCATAATCATCGTCATCATCAATAGTGTTGTCTATATCTTTATGCTTATCTTCAAGTTTTCCGATGATTTCATTATCACCATTTACGTCATAATAATCATCATCATCATCAATAGTGTTGTCTGTATCCGTATGCTTATCTTCGAGTTTTCCAATGATTTCATTATCACCATTTACGTCATAATAATCTTCGTCATCATCTATAGTGTTGACTACATCCTTATGCTTATATTCAAGTTTTGGGATGTTTTCATTATCATCATTTACATCATCATGATCATCGTCATCATTAATAGTGTTGTCTATATCCTTATATTTATCTTTAAGTTTTCCAATGATTTTTTTAAGTGGTTTTGTTATTGGTTGAAAGGTATCTTCTAATAAATTAACTCTATCTATTTGATTCAGTTTAATATTTTTTAACTTTTTCTTTAGAACAGCCCTTGTCTTTACAAGATCTTCCAACACTTTATTATGGTAATTTTTAGACATTATAATAATTTTTTTTATTGAATTTGATCTGGTTATGATCTGCTCGCTATCTGATTATGATCTGCTTTGTATCTGATTACGATCTGCTTTATATCTGATCACGAACTGCTTGCTATCTGGTCACGATCTGATTTATACCTGATCACGATCTGCTTGATGGCTTGTGTCTATATCCATTGATTTTGAGTACGCTATATCGTGCTTTCTACAATCTACATCCAATAAATTATTCCTTTATTTCCTTTATTCTTGCTATTCGTTTTGAAGTTTTGTATCAGGTCCACAAAACTGATAAACAGGTGGATGTAATTCAACATATAATTTGTTTATTAAGTTGTCTACAAATCTTCTTCCAATCTTACACTGATTAGGTGTTTTTCTTTTGACTGTAGTTTATAACCATTTTTTCATTACTTTCATACCTCTTCGCATGAAACACTACACCAGCTATACCTGCTATACCAGCTATACCAGCTATATCAGCTATACCAGCTATACTAGCAAGCTGTACAATCTATACTAGCTATACTAGCAAGCTGTACAATCTGTACTAGCTATACTAGCAAGCTGTACAATCTGTACTAGCTATACTAGCAAGCTGTACTAGCTATACTAGCAAGCTATACAATCTGTACTAGCTATACTAGCAAGCTGTACAATCTGTACTAGCTATACTAGCAAGCTGTACAATCTGTAATAGCTATACTAGCAAGCTTTTGCAGGGCTAGTCTTAATACCGTTAGCAGATATTACGTAACCTAAAAATTCTACACTTTCTTAAAAAAATTACACTTTTCTAACTGGACTTTCATATTGTGTAAATTCGTATTTACCATTATTAATGAGTAGTATGTTTATGTATGTTCGGGGGCACTTACTCCATACAAATTTAGGAGCATGCCTACGCTACAGTCGGTAGTGTCGGTTAGTCGATAGGTTTGTAACATGTAATGTGAAAATTTATGTACGAATGTTTGGACGGACAGAATGAGTGTGTGCACGTTTCCTCATCTACATCCCAGAGTATAAGTAGACTGTGAAAATGTATATACGTATGTACGAATGTTTGGACGGACAGAATGAGTGTGTGCGTAACATGTAATGTGTATGATCGTTTTTTAATAGTAAATTCTTGGCACGTATTATCATACTCAATGCTGAAAAAATAGAAAAGGGATCTACACCTATATAGTTGTTGTGTTTTTTATTTTATTTTTTGTATATTTAATTAGAAGGATCTTTAATTTTAAATGTGATAAGAAAGAGATGAACACCTGTGTAAAAATTTTTTTTTTTTTGGGATAATAAATAACATCGTATACCTAAGTAGAAACATGAGTGTACATGTTCATTGTATTTGTATTGCTTTTCGAATGATTGGACGGACATAATGAATGTGTGCACGCACTGCTCATGATCACAGGTAGAAGGAATAGAAATATAAACTAATAAGAAAGGGTAGGTTGGTTGTGCGGTTGTTTTTAATTTGATGAGAAAGAAATGTATAGTTGTGCCTGTGGGTTTTTTTCACGTATAAGTATAAGTAATATCTGTTTTCACTAATTGAATTTACTGATTGATCTACAACACCCCAGAATATAAATAGACTTGCTTTTAAGGATTTAGATTTTTTTTTTTTTTAGTTTTACTGTTTTGAATGAATAAAATTATAGAATAAAGGGATTAATTAAAACAAATTAGTTTTTTATTTTTTGAAAATTTTATTACATATTTCTTTTTTTTTCAGATTTTTACAGATTCGAATTTAAAAATACGTTTATACAGATTAAATAACTTAAGTGTTAACAATTATTGTGTATAGAATGTTTGACATCGACAAATGTCAAAAGATTGTGAATAAGTATTTTCACAATAATACAAACGTATGTCATATTAATACATATAAATGGATAATTTACATAATTACAAGTTCTTAATTCATTTATAAGTTTCATAAATAAATCTATATGCTCTTTATCAATCTGATTACTACGTTTTGTTAATAAATAGTTCTTCCAATTCAGCTGATGTTACCATTTTTGTTCCCCTTCTTTAAAAATTTAATAGTAGGTTGTGTTAGTGCGGGACGATGTACTCTGAATTATTTCATTTTAATTTATATTTATTGAATAAAAATTTTAAACACAAGTGCCCACAATTAAATGTATTAAATTTTTGTTTTCGTTCATAATTATATTCAATAGGAAATTTTAAGTAGTTGACAATCTCAAGTGGTGGTTGCAACTTTCCAAAGCTATCAAAGTATTCCTTATAGTTGTGGTTTTTATAATATGCTACCCAATGTGTTCCCATACCATTTGAATCATCTAAATTAACAATGCCGCATTCTTGTTTGAATGGTTTTTCAGGTAAAGAATCACGCATGAAAACACCCCTAAAGTGTTTTAGATGTCTTCCATATTTATTCAAATCCAAATCTGTTAATGGGCGATTGGGTAGGTTATCTAATAGTTTTTTGGAGCTGGACTATAGTAGAGACCATATCCAGTTTTATATGGTTTGAGGTACAACCCTTTACCCATTGCAATTGATTCCATATATCTATTATGACGGTTAGCTTCAGCCAATTGTTCTTTTCCATTTTTGATAGCATTTACTGCTTTAACAATAGCGGATCCTCCACTTGCCAAAGCACCAAGCGCTGACAATGCTGTTAGTACGGGAATAAGTGGAAGAAATCCTCCAATTTTCGGTACAGGTATAACTCTCGGTATTATAATGTCTGCTCGCTTTTTCCCTTTAAAATTTGAATGAATAGCCTTTTGAGCTATTTTAACAGCATCATTTATATCAAGGGGTTTCTGTTCTTTCAATTGTTTTAAAGTTTTTCTCACAATAGCTGTGAATAATTTCTTATTACACTTATTCATTTTTCCTTTTCTTTTCTTACGTCTCTGCTCCTTCAAACCTAATCCAAATTTCACTTTAGTTTTCATAGCGTTTGTCACAAACAACGCGTTAGCACGTTCTTTAATATCACTATCTTTAGATTTAACTCGTTGCCAGGCTTTTTCAGCTAATATTTGATCTGCTTGATGTCTTGTGTCTATATCTTTTGATTGTGAATATGCAATATCGTGCTCTCTACAAGCTGCGTCTAATAAATTTATACCCTTATCTCCTCTTGCTAAACGTTTTTCAAGTTTTGTACCAGGTCCACAAAACTGATAACCAGGTAGATGTAATTCAACAGGTACTTTATTTATTAAGTTGTTTACAAATCCTCTTCTCATCTTACACTGGCTGGGGTTTTGTTTTGACTGTAGATTATAACAAATTTTTTCGTTACTTTTATACCTCTTCGCAAAAATAGCTGAAATCAAGACGATCTCCTATATATACAGCAATTTATATGATTTCAGTATGTTAATTTTTTGATATTGATTTTGATCTGCTTTGTATCTGATCACGATCTACTTTACATCTGATCACGATCTGCTTTGTATCTGCTCACGATCTATTTTATATCTGATAACGATCTACTTTTTTGGTTTTGTCTATTTTATTTTAATTTTTTTTTTATTTTTTTTTTTTGACATTACCATGTTTTAGGTATTCATGTTCTACCTCAATGTTTAAATTGTTTATTTGATCAGCTAGATCATCATGTATTTGTGTTATATGTTTTTCGATTACGATATTTTTGTTTTTATGGTTATATTTATTAAAACCTTCTCCAAATTTATTAATATAAGACATTTCTTTCACTCTTCTAATAAATTATGTTAGCTTCTTTAAGTTCTTCGATAATAGAGATTATTTCGTTTTGATGATTGTTGTGACCAGAACCTTCCGATGAAAGAAGTAAACGTAGTCTGTCAACTAGTTCATTAGGATCATCCCAATGTATGTAATCTGATCTCAGATTATTTTGTAATTTTAGCATTAAACCACTGCCTTTTGTTAAAATGTTTGTTGTTGTTTCGAATAAACGTTTAATTATTCGTATATATTTGAAGGCTCGTGTTCCTTTCACTTGTTCATTAGGTTCATAGCGACGTTTATGTGCATTGGTATTAATTAAAATCTCTTTATATTTTTTCAAATCATTTTTAGAATAATGGAGAGGTTTTTTATGAAATACTAGTTCAAATAATCCACGCGTCATTTTCAATTTCATATTCCCTATCTGCATAGTATTATCTCTATTAAATATTAATTTTTCCTTGCCATATCTCCAACTACCGTCTACATCTTGATTAAAACCATAAATTTTATCCAATTGCTTATTATTAATAAGTGTTTGTATATTTTCAAATAATGGAGAGCGTTTCGTCAGCTTTAAACATTGTTTTCTTTCCAAGTTCTTGATACATGTACTTGATACAGGTCTATTATGGTCATAGTTTTTTTCACCATCATTATCATCAGTTGAAATATTTTCATACTGAAAATCGTTATTATCACCGTTTACATCATCATAATCATCGTCATCATCAATAGTGTTGTCTATATCTTTATGCTTATCTTCAAGTTTTCCGATGATTTCATTATCACCATTTACGTCATAATAATCATCATCATCATCAATAGTGTTGTCTGTATCCGTATGCTTATCTTCGAGTTTTCCAATGATTTCATTATCACCATTTACGTCATAATAATCTTCGTCATCATCTATAGTGTTGTCTACATCCTTATGCTTATATTCAAGTTTTGGGATGTTTTCATTATCATCATTTACATCATCATGATCATCGTCATCATTAATAGTGTTGTCTATATCCTTATATTTATCTTTAAGTTTTCCAATGATTTTTTTAAGTGGTTTTGTTATTGGTTGAAAGGTATCTTCTAATAAATTAACTCTATCTATTTGATTCAGTTTAATATTTTTTAACTTTTTCTTTAGAACAGCCCTTGTCTTTACAAGATCTTCCAACACTTTATTATGGTAATTTTTAGACATTATAATAATTTTTTTTATTGAATTTGATCTGGTTATGATCTGCTCGCTATCTGATTATGATCTGCTTTGTATCTGATTACGATCTGCTTTATATCTGATCACGAACTGCTTGCTATCTGGTCACGATCTGATTTATACCTGATCACGATCTGCTTGATGGCTTGTGTCTATATCCATTGATTTTGAGTACGCTATATCGTGCTTTCTACAATCTACATCCAATAAATTATTCCTTTATTTCCTTTATTCTTGCTATTCGTTTTGAAGTTTTGTATCAGGTCCACAAAACTGATAAACAGGTGGATGTAATTCAACATATAATTTGTTTATTAAGTTGTCTACAAATCTTCTTCCAATCTTACACTGATTAGGTGTTTTTCTTTTGACTGTAGTTTATAACCATTTTTTCATTACTTTCATACCTCTTCGCATGAAACACTACACCAGCTATACCTGCTATACCAGCTATACCAGCTATATCAGCTATACCAGCTATACTAGCAAGCTGTACAAACTATACTAGCTATACTAGCAAGCTGTACAATCTGTACTAGCTATACTAGCAAGCTGTACAATCTGTACTAGCTATACTAGCAAGCTGTACTAGCTATACTAGCAAGCTATACAATCTGTACTAGCTATACTAGCAAGCTGTACAATCTGTACTAGCTATACTAGCAAGCTGTACAATCTGTACTAGCTATACTAGCAAGCTTTTGCAGGGCTAGTCTTAATACCGTTAGCAGATATTACGTAACCTAAAAATTCTACACTTTCTTAAAAAAATTACACTTTTCTAACTGGACTTTCATATTGTGTAAATTCGTATTTACCATTATTAATGAGAAGTATGTTTATGTATGTTCGGGGGCACTTACTCCATACAAATTTAGGAGCATGCCTACGCTACAGTCGGTAGTGTCGGTTAGTCGATAGGTTTGTAACATGTAATGTGAAAATTTATGTACGAATGTTTGGACGGACAGAATGAGTGTGTGCACGTTTCCTCATCTACATCCCAGAGTATAAGTAGACTGTGAAAATGTATATACGTATGTACGAATGTTTGGACGGACAGAATGAGTGTGTGCGTAACATGTAATGTGTATGATCGTTTTTTAATAGTAAATTCTTGGCACGTATTATCATACTCAATGCTGAAAAAATAGAAAAGGGATCTACACCTATATAGTTGTTGTGTTTTTTATTTTATTTTTTGTATATTTAATTAGAAGGTCCGTCCAAACAAACTAACCGACACTACCGACTGTAGCGTAGGCATGCTCCTAAATTTGTATGGAGTAAGTGCCCCCGAACATACATAAACATACTACTCATTAATAATGGTAAATACGAATTTACACAATATGAAAGTCCAGTTAGAAAAGTGTAATTTTTTTAAGAAAGTGTAGAATTTTTAGGTTACGTAATATCTGCTAACGGTATTAAGACTAGCCCTGCAAAAGCTTGCCTAGTATAGCTAGTACAGATTGTACAGCTTGCTAGTATAGCTAGTACAGATTGTACAGCTTGCTAGTATAGCTAGTACAGATTGTATAGCTTGCTAGTATAGCTAGTACAGCTTGCTAGTATAGCTAGTACAGATTGTACAGCTTGCTAGTATAGCTAGTACAGATTGTACAGTTTGCTAGTATAGCTAGTATAGATTGTACAGCTTGCTAGTATAGCTGGTATAGCTGATATAGCTGGTA
>OW388081.2:63451897-63509397 GCA_936449025.2 Sarcophaga subvicina
AAAAATGTTTTTTTATTAATCCAAATAATTTCCAATAAAATTTTTCTTTTATTTTCGGAAATCTAACTTTACAAAAAATGTTTTAAATAAAAAAATAATAATATTTTTACCAAGGGCTCCGGGGTCATACAAGTTAGAACTATTTTTATTTAAAATTCAACTTTAGGGCCAAATTGTTTTCAAATCGCTTTAGATGGCACAATATGTTATTAATTATTTAGTAAATTTTTTTCTCTATATAGCTAAAAATCAAATCCAAAATATAATTTTTCGAATTTTTTGGAAAATATTTTTATTACAAAAGATAATAACCAAATTCCATTTAAAAGTATTTATAAACAATCTTCTTATTACAATTTTAAAAATGTTAATTTTTAATTAACTCATCTTAAACCTTTTATGTTGAAATAGTAATACATATGTATATGTATGTTTCTTTGTAGTTCTCGACTAGTAAATTTCATATCGCTAAAATATAACGAAATTTTTTTTGGTGATTTTAAAGCTCATTCTGCTTTTACAAAAATAAAATTATCAACACCTATAATCAGCTGTTCTTTGTTTATAAATTTGTTACTAGGACCTGGCCCAATTCAAATCAAATATTAAAAAATAATGAAAAATATAGTGATAAATAACATTTTCAACAAAATTTTTAACTCGCGGCAAGTAGTTTCGTTCTAATAATAATGAATACATGTCCTCCTCATCTGACGATGAAGAGGAATCCAACAAATCTTCCAAAATAATATTTTTGCTTCCATTTCAACACTTTTAAAACAAATATTTTGTGTTTTTTTTTTTCAAAACAATAACAAGAACAGCTGTTTTAAGAGTGTTGCCCTTCCAACCCTTTGATTACATTGAGGGTCAAAAATGCAGCATATTTTTGGGATTTGTGGCAACATTTTTAGAAAAGAACATATTACTAATTTACAAAATTGCAAAAAGGGGAAAAAGGCAGAATAAAGGCAACATTTATGCCAGAAAAGAAATCGCCATTAGTATTAGTGTGTATTTGCATCGTGTGGCTTTTGATTATCGTTTTTGTTGTTAATATTAGGTCATTTCGATTTGCGTAACAATTTTATATTATATTATATTATATTATATTATATTATATTATATTATATTGTATTATATTACATACATAATTGGTCATTACAACCCTTCAGTCAAATTTGTTAATTCGAAACGTCATTCAGCAGATTATCCTTCTGTTATGAAGCTTGGTAATCATGAATCTTCAGATAATAAGTGACTTGTTTGCGAAATTCTTTGCTTCTACCTCTTCATCATCTACATTTAACGCCAATAATCAAAGTTATATTCCCGAAGTAAAGGCCTTTGATATATCTTTTATGGATCAACGTACTGTTTCCAAGTATATACAACAATTAAAATTTTCCCATGTTGCCGGTCCTGATGGGGTTCCTAGCAGTATTTTAAAACACCATTCCCAATTATTGAGCACTCCATTAACCTACTTATTCAACAAATCGCGTAAACTGGGCTATTTTCCCTCCTTTTGGAAGCAATCATTTATAATTCCACTGTTTAAATCAGGATCTAAAGCTGATATTTCAAATTATAGAGGAATTGCTAAACTCAACATTATATCGAAATTATTTGAAAAGCTCTTATGTGATACACTGTCATTTCAAGCATCGTCTATTTTATCTGCATCTCAGCATGGATTCTGTAAGTCTCGATCAACAAACACAAATTTACTTGAATTTACAACTCTGGTAAATGATGGATTTATTGTAGGCAAACAAACTGACGTCATTTACATTGATTTCAGTAAGGCATTTGGTAAAGTAAATCGTAACTTACTCGTTCATAAGCTAAATCAACTTGGTTTTAGTTCATCTTTATTGAATTGGATTATTTCGTATTTAGTAAACAGAAAACAGTGCGTTAAATTCAGGAATACGCAATCTAACTTTATTGATGTGCTGTCAGGCATACCACAGGGTAGTCATATTGGGCCGCTCCTATTTACTCTTTTTATAAATGATCTACCTTCTGTTATCAACAATTCAAACACATTAATGTATGCAGACGATGTTCAGATATTTTTATCATTTAATAACATTGAAGACCAAGTACTTTTACAAGAGGATATTAACTACTTAACCTCTTGATGTAATACTAATTTAATGGAGCTGAATGTTAAAAAATGTAAATATATGTACTTCACTAGAGCATCTCCAACCAATGGATTTTATACAATGAATGAACTAGTTCCTTTAACCATTTAGGGATAATCTTCGACTGTAAATTAGACTTCAGAAATCATATGACATCAGCTGTTAGCAAAGCTACATGTACCCTGAGATTTATCAAACGATGGGCTAAAGAGTTTTCTGACCCTTATGTTACCAAACAATTGTTTACCACACTGGTTCGCCCAATTCTTGAATATGGATCTGTAATATGGGACCCTCAATACGTTGTACACTTTGACAAAATTTAATCAATTCAAAAACAGTTTTTATTATTTTGTCTTCGTGGTTTAGGAAATGGATGGGATCCTAATGAAAGGTTACCATCTTATGAAAACCGTCTAGCACTCATTAAATTACCATCTTTAAAAAGCCGTCGTAAAAATGCTAAATGCTGTCTTTCTCCTGAAGCTGATGAATGGTGTTATCAACTCTCAATTTCTTCTGGAAAAACTTTATATGAGAGTACCTGTTCGTCCAACAAGATACTATAATTTCATAAATATAAAATATTACACAACTAACTATGCGAACTTCGATCCATTTCGTAGAATCTGCAATGATTTTAATAATCTGTACCTTCATATAGATATTAATAAAAATTTGGAATCTATTAAAAATATATAATTTTACAATTAAACTTACTTAATTAATAAATTCAATGTTATTTTCTTTTTCAAATGATTTTTTTCTATTGAAGATATTATTATATATTGAAATATAAAATGTAATTAGTCTGTAACCCTTTCATGCCCGATGTTGCCTATAGGCAACATTGTACATTTTTGTTCATAAATTCTGTACTTTTTAATTTTTTTAAAAGATTTTTTTTTTGCAAACAAGCTTGGTTAAAAACGTGTAAAACCAGAATACGTAGGACTCTGAATTTAATATCACTTCATATTTAGGCCATAACTAACAAACACATGTCCTTATAAAACTTTTAGCTCTGGCCCAAAAAATTCGGGCGTGAAAGGGTTAAACGTTTTTAAAAAGGTAAAAACGTAACAATATAATATAATATAATATAATATAATATAATATAACATAATATAATATAATATAATATAATATAATATAATATAATATAAAATAATATAATATAATATAATATAATATAATATGATATAATTATTATAAAAATAAATTATTTTATTTATTTATTTTAAGTCTATGGAAACATCCTTACCCCTTTCACGCCCGAATTTTTTGGGCCAGAGCTAAAAGTTTTATAAGGACATGTGTTTGTTAGTCATGGCCTAAATATGAAGTGATATTAAATTCAGAGTCCTACGTATTCTGGTTTTACACGTTTTTAACCAAGCTTGTTTGCAAAAAAAAAAATCTTTTAAAAAAATTAAAAAGTACAGAATTTATGAACAAAAATGTACAATGTTGCCTATAGGCAACATCGGGCATGAAAGGGTTAAATATGAGTTCGTTAATTGCAACAAAGTAAAAACAAATATGTCTTTAGTTTTTCTTAACTCTCTTTATTATTTACACTACTTTTATGTGCCACCGTATAGAACTTAACGATACAACAATAATAATCTGTTTTATTCACTACTTCACACAACTATTCGCTAGATCTTTACAACCACGGCTTATTTTATTCACACGAAACTTCACACAAGGCTGACTGAATTAACACTGACTGCTGCTTGCTTTGTCCAGCCCTTTTATAGTCCGCACGCACGTAATCAGTATGATGAACGTTCTCGATGAGGAAGGTTCTCGGTCGCGCCTTCCCGAGAACTCTGTTGCTAGTACATTTTTGTTTGTGTACTTTGCTTATGTTGTCCGTTACATATTTGTCGTAGCTGGTTTACTTTATGTTGTTGTTGGTACTAACGCAACCAGGTTCGTCATACATATGTGTGTGTGCAGCTTTAGATAATCAACACGTTCATTGTATTCCTTGTGTTAGTGTGTATTCGTATCGTGTGGCTTTTGTTTATCGTTTTTGTTGTTAAACGATATTTGGTCGTTTCGATTTGCGTAACAATATTGTATTATATTATATTATATTATATTATATTATATTATATTATATTATATTATATTATATTATATTATATTATATTATATTATATTATATTATATTATATTATATTATATTATATTATATTATATTATATTATATTATATTATATTATATTATATTATATTAAATTATATTATAGTATATTATATTATATTATATTATATAATATTATATTTTATTATGTTATATTATATTTATTATATTATATTATATTATATTATATTATATTATATTATATTATATAATATTATTCTATCTTATATTATACTATATTATATTGTATTTTGTAAATTGTAAAATATTAAAAGTAAAAAGGTTTGTTTTGTTTGGTTAGGTGCGGATGATACGCCCTCTTTGACGTTTATTTAATAATTGAATTTTGAGGGAAAATGTCCCTTCTTTTGTATTAAATTTTGGCTGATTTAGCATTTCTAAATCAACCCCTTAATTCTAATACATTTCTAATATTTACTTATGCTTTAACAAATGTTTGTATGTATATTCTATATTAAATAATATTACATTGGTTTGTGTGTGTACTAATCACGGGACAAGTGGGTGCAATATAACACGCGCCCATTGAGCATATAAATATAATAATTCCAACGGTAAAGTGTGAAGAGAGCCACACATGATCACTAGCAATGCAATACAACAACAACATTTATTGTGCATATAATATGCAATGCAATGTAGCCAGCGAGCCGACAACAAAGTATCAAGTGATCATCGCATGTGCGCCTAACTATTGTTGTATTATGCGCTGCAGCGACGATCAGCTATATTGAGTCAATTGGATATTCTTTTGCCTTGAACATGAAATGTTGCGTTAGCATTGACGACTGTAAAATCATGCTACAATTATAATATATTATATTATATTACATTATATTATATAATATTATATTATATTATATTATATTACATTATATTATATAATATAATATTATATTATATTATATTATATTATATTATATTATATTATATTATATTATATTATATTATATTATATTATATTATATTATATTATATTGTATTATATTATATTATATTATATTATATTATATTATATTATATTATATTATATTATATTATATTATATTATATTATATAATATTATATTATGTTATATTATATTATATTATATTATATTATATTATATTATATTATATTATATTATATTATATTATATTGTTACATTTTTACCTTTTTAAAAACGTTTAGAATTTGAGTTCGTTATTGCAAACCAAGTAAAAACAAATATGTGTTTAATTTCAGTTAAACTCTTTATTCTTTACACTACTTTTGTGTGCCACCGTATACAACTTAACGATACAACAATAATAATCTGTTTTATTCACTAGTTCACACAACTATTCGCTAGATCTTTGCAACCACGACTTGTTTTGTTCACACACAACTTCACACAAGGCTGACTGAATTCATACTGACTGCTGCCTGTTTTGTCCAGCCCTTTTATGGTCCGACACAACCAGTCTAACGAACATTCTTGAAGTGGAAGGTTCGTAATGTCGCCTTTTCGAGAGCTCTATTGCTAATACATTGTTGTTTGTGTACTTTGCTTATGTTGTCTATCCATTTTTGTCACATACATGTTGTTGTTGGTACCAGGCGCAACCAGGTTCGTTGTACATATGTGTGTGTGCAGCTTTAGATAATCAACACGTTTATTGTATTCTTAGTGTTAATGTGTTTTTGTATCATGTGGCTTGGGTTTATCGTTTTTGTTGTTAAACGATATTAGGTCGTTTCGATTTTATATGTTCTCTCCTCCTCCTGCCTCGGCACACGTTAGTAGTCGATTGTATATTATCCTCTCCAGTATTTTTCCCATCGTGTCAAGTAGGCAGATGGGCCGATACGACGATGGTTCCCCTGGCGGTTTACCAGGTTTTGGAATGAGAACCAATTTCTGCTTCTTCCACCTACATGGAAAAACACTCTCGACGAAGCACTTGTGGAACACCCTGGCCAACGTATATGGTCTGAGCCGGGTAGCCGCCTTAAGTGCCCTATTCGGGATTCCATCCAGCACCGGTGTTTTCCTCCTCTCCTGTTACCTCGGGTATGGTATGAATGGCCTCCGGCTCCCTACTTATAAAAGTGTAGGGCTGGCCCCGTGGGAATAATGTACCAATGATCTCCCGTAGCAAAACTGGACAACCTAGTTTAGGCTGTTCTCGAGCACCGATTCTCTTGCAGACGACTCTGTACGCCGTCCCAAAAGGATTGATGTCAGCTTCCTGGCATATCCGCTGAAAGGATAGTTTCTTGCTCCTTTTAATGGCTCTTCTAAGTTGACGCCTTAGATCCTCATATGAAGCCCGTTCGGCTTCCCATGTCGTTCTTCCTCTCCTGTGATGGGCCCGTCTTCTCGCCCCAAAGCATGCCGACCGCAGTCTTCGAATCTCTTCATTCCACCAGTAGCAGGGGGAACGTTCCCTACACACAGTTCTCCTAGGCATAGCAGCATCACATGCAGTGTTGAGCATTTCGTATACGCCGTTCACTAATTCCTCGACCGTGCTGCCAGTCGTATGAAAAGACGATAACATCAATCTATACGTCTCCTCGTCAAAGCGGGAGTCCTTCCATTTAGGTCTCGTAAACTTCGGCAATCCGTTTCCTCTCGTGTTGCGCCCAGTAACCGGCATCACGATTGCCTGATGGTCACTATTCGTGAAGTCCTCAGTTAGCCTCCACGCAGTCCGCGAAACAAGGCCATCGCTCACAAACGACAAATCTATTATCGTGCTCGATCCAGCTCTCCTAAATGTGCTTCCTCTTCCGTCATTCATCAGCGCCACAGGAAGGGAAGCGAATGTTTCCAAGAGGCAGCGACCCCTGGCGTTAGTATATCTACTACCCCATTCGTTCGCCCAAGCGTTAAAATCTCCTCCAATAATAACGGGGGTGTTCAGGCGCACGTGTGACGCCAGCCTCTCCAGCATATGTTGGAACTCATCCATTGACCACCTCGGGTGGGGGGGGGGGGAGGCGTAACAGCTGTAGACGAAAACTCCCTTAATCCTGGCCATAACAAAAGCAATGTCCCGCGCATAGGTTTTCTGGAAGGGTAATGAACCACAATTCCATATAGCCGCAGTACTAGATCTTTCCGTGATCCAAGTAATATTCCTCGGTGCCCTATAAGGTTCGATTATGATTGCGACATCGATATTCTCCTCCTTTACCCTCTGGACCAGTAGGTCCTGAGCTGCTTCGCAATGGTTCAGATTAATTTGTATTAACGTCATCTCCTAGATCGTGATTTAAGAGCGCTTTGAAACTGCGGACACTTCCTGCTCCCCGCGATATGTTTGGCGAACCTTGGGTTGTCCACTTTGCAGAACATGCAGAGTTGTTCCCGTTCGCAATTCCCAGCAATATGACAGCCCTGTCCACACTTGTGGCATGTTCCCGAGCGGTCAACTTTACTCTCGCACAGGCGGGCTATATGTCCAAACTACAAGCATCGGAAGCATTTCGTCGGAATGTTCCTTTCGCGAATCCTGCATATGACCCAGCCGATCCTAATTATACCTTCTTTCAGAAGAATAGCTGCAGCGTCTGCATTAAGGCTCACTGTGGCCGTTTGCGTCCCACCATATGCTCTCCTGAGACCAACTACGTCGGCTAGAGCGAAGCCCTCAAGACCTGGAATGTTCTGTATTGCGTTATATACATCTTCCTTCTCCTTTATGTCAATTGTCCTCCTCTCCTTTAGAGTGTGGACAGTCGCGCATTCCCCTAGGAGCTCTCCAATGGCCCCTCTGAAGTCCTCCGTTCGCTCGCCGTTCTTGCCGAGCTGAAGTAATAGCTCCCCTTTGACAGTTCTCCGAATTTTTGTTACGTTTTCACCTAATTTGCAAAGCTTAGGGTCCGTTTTAACCCTCCTCAAAATGTCAGCATACGATGTGTCATTCCTCGTTGCTATCATTATTGCATCAGGCTTTGTTTTCCTCTCCTGAGGTTGCTTTTCCTTCTTTTTCCTTTTAGTGACTTTTTGCCAACCTGGTTCTCCAGTTGATTCCTGAGTGTTTACCTGCCGACACAGAGTCATCTCAGTAGTCTTCTTAGCCAAAGCTTTTGGTGCAGGATTTGGAGTTCTCCTCTTTGCTTCGGGAGTCTCAACAGTCTCCTCCTGTCTCCTCTTCCCCTCATGATTTCTCATCCAGGGCGAAGTTTGTGTTGCAGAACTGCTGCACCCCTTCTCATTGATTGACTGCCCCCTCAACTCACCTGCGTACAGGTCGTATAGGGTCTTAATAGAGTCAATTGCATCTCTCATTGGTTGGTGGATTGATCTCCTCTTTCCATCCTCCATCATATCAAATAAGCTCCTAATTTGGTCCCCGATTTGATCAAAAACCCCGCTGGTCGATGCCGTCGGGTTGCTTCGCGTTGGTTCCGACTCCGATGCCACCAATCCTGAAGATTCTCCATTCACTGGGGATCTCGGAGTCCTCGTACTCTGACCGAACGGGTTCATTTCCCGATTCCGCACAGGAGACCTCAGAATCCCTGAGCCCTGCCCGAAAGCGTTCAGCTCCAAGGTATTAATATCATTCGTCGTCTTATTTGTAGGTTTATTTTTGTTGCTAATCATTTCATTTGGGCCCCAACTCCCGGCCGCTATCCTAATCCATCGTTGTGGTCATCACAAAAGACGCCGTGGTTATCTATGCGCAAGCAGGGAGGCCACGCGAGGGTTGACACATAACCTCATGGGAATACGTGTTCAGAGCCAGGTCGACGTAAACCAGGGATTCATATCTGGTCCTACAACACCAACTTAACGGTGATAAATCAGGAACGTACCGACAGACTTGCCATCATTTTAACGGGGCGGGGGCAATGACAGCATTAGCCCGACAGCCATTTCAGCCAGCTATCACACCGCCTACTAAAGTGCCGGAATACTGCCATCGTCAGCCTATATCACCAATTCAAATCCATTTTCCGGTATATCATAATTAGAACCTAACCGGGCTCTTTTATAATGCCCCAATCAAGGGCGTCGTAGCTCGCCGCTTCGGTGGAACTGAGGGAACCACGGAGTCGTTACCCTCCTATTTTCCCATCTCTTGAGGGAACCCCCTGTGGGATGATGCCTAGTTAATGGCGGCATCGATTCGCCATGTCGCAGATAACGTCTTCGGTCACTTGTACCTTTTTGTAGTACGCCTCCGTATCTGCCGCTCTTGGTCGGGGACTGCTTATTGGTTATTCGCAGCTAGCCTACCTGGGATATGCCGTCCAGTTATCCGCCACCTACTGACCCCCGTGGTAGGCAGAAGCTAAGCCCCATGTATTTGTATCGTGTGCCTTTTGTTTATTGTGTTTGTTGTTAAACGATATTAGGTCGTTTCGATTTATGTAACACTATCGCCCACTCCAGCCTGTTCGTCCCGAATAGGCTCATTATCTCTACTCCCATATTTTGCCAGTCGCTCTATGTGTACGACCTTCATTTTTGTCCGGGGGCTGCCAGCTCTCTGTATCCTGTACACGACATCGTTTAACCGTTTAATTATTTTATACGGTCCATCTCAGCTACTTTGCTACTTGGGGAATAATCCTTTCTTCCGCGTTGGGTTGTAGAGTAGTACCAGTTGTCCTTCATGGAAATCCTCTGTATTTGCTGCACGATCATTTACATTGATTTCAGTAAGGCATTTGGTAAAGTAAATCGTAACTTACTCGTTCATAAGCTAAATCAACTTGGTTTTAGTTCATCTTTATTGAATTGGATTAATTCGTATTTAGTAAACAGAAAACAGTGCGTTAAATTCAGGAATACGCAATCTAACTTTATTGGTGTGCTGTCAGACGTACCACAGGGTAGTCATATTGGGCCGCTCCTATTTACTCTTTTTATAAATGATCTACCTTCTGTTATCAACAATTCAAACACATTAATGTATGCAGACGATGTTCAGATATTTTTATCATTTAATAACATTGAAGACCAAGTACTTTTACAAGAGGATATTAACTACTTAACCTCTTGATGTAATACTAATTTAATGGAGCTGAATATTAAAAAATGTAAATATATGTACTTCGCTAGAGCATCTCCAACCAATGGATTTTATACAATGAATGAACTAGTTCCTTTAACCATTTAGGGATAATCTTCGACTGTAAATTAGACTTCAGAAATCATATGACATCAGCTGTTAGCAAAGCTACATGTACCCTGAGATTTATCAAACGATGGGCTAAAGAGTTTTCTGACCCTTATGTTACCAAACAATTGTTTACCACACTGGTTCGCCCAATTCTTGAATATGGATCATACCTGGCTTTCATTCCATTACTGACCATCGCTTTAATCTCCAAAGGTGCGCCCGAGTTATACTGTTGCAGCTGACCTTGACTTCTTTTTACTGAACCTTTAGATACAATACACTGGGTACAGTTTGCTATCCAATCCGCCACTGCTTGCTGACATCCAACCCAATAAAGACGTCGTTTTAGCCTTTCCAGCGTCTTTGTCACCCCCAGATGTCCTCCGCTAGCTCCATTATTGGACTTCTTTCGTTTTGGAGGAAGGCACTACTAATAGGTTGGATAAGGTCCTGCCATCAGCGCTTTCCCAACGTCAATATAAGCATCCGTTTATCAGCCGTAAACTGTCCCATAGTGCCCAATAAGCTTTTGTAAGAGGACCTTCTCCGGATATCTCCTTGCTGGTAGGTCGTTTGTCCTCTTCCTTGGCTGCTACTATCTTCGCCAGTATTGGGTCACTCTTTTGTGCTTCGGACCAGTCTTCATTGGCTTCGATCTGCATTCGCCGGACATCAACAGTGGATTCCTTCTTCTCAGCCTTTACATAATGATTACGCTCCAAATTACGAGATCAGCTTGATAGAGCATCAGCCTTGCCATGTTTTATGACTCTTCGTTTTATTAATGGCGATAGTTCGGAATCAGATCTAATCTTCTTGCGTCCTCTTCTAACTTTTATAAGTTGTAAGTGTCAGAGGACTTTTCGATTTTCATATTAGCCTCTATTCTCGGTATTTTCGACATAGGATGATCCTCGATATTATCCACCTTTCCGCGCTTTCTCTTGGAACTACTCGTTTCAACGTAGTGTTCATCAGAAGCCTTAGGCGTAGCAATGGCACGTCGTCTTGTTGGTGAGACCTGTCTTGATCTTTTCCGTGGCGCTTTACAGTTTCTGTGGAAATAGCCACCGTTTCCACAGTTGAAGCATTTAGGTTTACCCTTTTGTCCGTTTTCTCTCAAAACTTGCTCCAACATCGCCTTAAGTTTGTTTAACAAACATTCTTCTTCGTCCATGACTTCCATTCTTAGCACTTTGCTTACTTGTGGTCTAGTAATAGCGTGAGCTGTCTCTTGACCTAGTGCGAAGGCCACGGCCTCTGCAAAGGTTGTCTTCTGTGTAGAGCATACCGCAAGTTTGATGTCAGGGTCGCGTATGCCATTAACAAACGCCTCGGTCTTAATGTTGTCTATCAGCGGGTGGTTTTCTCCGGGGTATGTTAGCTGCACTAATCTCTCAACCTCCATTGCAAAGGATTGTAGTGACTCATTTGCCTTTTGCGCCCGGCATCTCAACTCCATGCGGTATAGTTCTCGTTTGTGCTCATCGCCGAATTTACGCTATAACGCCACCATTGTAGTTGTTCCTGCCGCTGGCTGGCATGCTTTTTAGGATCTCGGCTGCGACACCTTTTAGAGCCAAAATTAGTTCCAGAGCTTTCTCCCCATCGTCCCATCCGTTTCTACTGTCTCGAATTGGAATTTGAACATCGATAGGGGTGAGCTACCATCAAAGCAAGGTGGTTTTATACTGCCGGTACTTTCAGATACGACTCGCACTGGTTCCGGTCTCTGGCTCTGGAGGTTGTTGATCTTCTCATTCATTATCACCAGTTTTCCGTCGACGGTCTTTCCCAAATCGTTCACTTTCGTGTCGACGGTCCTTTCTAAATGTGACATCCTTTCCTCCACACCAGTAATTCTTTTGCTGACCGACTCGTGTATTTCCTGCAGCTTCCCTGTTGTCGCTTCGAGCTCCTTTTAAATTTTCGTCAAAATTGCTGCTTGCAGTTTTTGGTTTTCGGCTCTAGAAGCTTCTCGTACATCAGCAAATAGCTTTTCGTTCGCTTCTTGCATTTTGCGATTTTCGGCTCTAGAAGCTTCTTGAACTTCAGCTAGAAGTTTTTGATTTTCGGTTCTGGAAGCTTCGAATAGCTTCTGGTTCTCAGCTCTAGAAGCTTCTTGAACACCAGCAAATAGCTTCTGGTTTGCTACTTGCATTTTCTCCATCATAGCGGCTAGCAACGAATTTATGTCAACAGGGGTTGCAGGGGCCTGTAACTCTCGTTCATTTTCATCCTCGAACTCGTAGGATTCGATGTATATGCCCTGAAGCTGCTGTTGTTGTTGTTCCCTTAACCGCCTTTGCAGTTCATTCTTCGTGCCCGTTGTTGGCAGCTCCAGTTTACCCAACTCTCGTTTCAGCCGGTCCATTCTTAGTTCGGAGAGTTTCATTTTATTTATTTATTTATTTTTATTTTTTTATTTATTTTTACTTTTGGATTTTGCAATCCCACTTCTGACACCAATTTTTACGTTTTTACCTTTTTAAAAATTGCTAGTACATTATTGTTTGTGTACCTTGCTTAAGTTGTCCATCCCTTTTTGTCACATACATGTTGTTGTTGGTACCAGGCGCAACCAGGTTCGTTGTACATATGTGTGTGCAGCTTTAGACAATCAACACGTTCATTGTATTGTTAGTGTGTATTTGTGTCGTGTGTATTGTGTTGGTGTAGCTGGTAGCTTTTGTTATCGTTTTTATTGTTAAACGATATTAGGTCGTTTCGATTTATGCAACAATATAATATAATATAATATTGTGACGTACTCTCGCGACTAGGTGTCATAATACCAACGGTTAGTCAGTAGGGTGAATTCTCTCAGTCTGCGAGTCTACGTCGCAACTCAACACATTAAATGTATGTATATAGCTGTAAGTTAGTTTGTTAAGAAAATTATAATAAAAGTTAATCAGTTTAATAACAGAATTCAATCAGCAACGTTGTTTTCATTAAATGGCGATCCTGCCATCCTCGCAATAAACGAGGAGGAGTGTGAAAAAAAATTTTAAGAATAATAAGAACAGCATAAAAAAACCGCACATACAACACAAGAATAAAAAGCAAAATAGCAAAATAACAAAAATAGAAAACGAAAACAAAATTTTAATTTAATTTAAGCTTTACATAAATATAAACTTGTTACTTAAAGAATAAAACCAAACAAAAACAAACAAATAAAAAAATACAATAAAAATCATAAGAACAACAATAAATAAAAAGAATTTGTTAAAATGTTTATTGTTGAAAATCAAGGAAAAACCGAAATCATTAAAAACTGAAAACAAGACAACGATCATATACAAAAAAAAGTGTAGAAACATTTGATAAAAAAATCTTATAGTGCAATGAACCAATATAAAAACGGTAACTTAAGCAAAATATAAAAGAATTTATGACAAGTGTTTATATTTACGTTAACAAAAAAAAAATAATAAAATATAGAGTCAGCAAAACAGAAACACCAAGAAAATTCAATTATTTTTTAGTGAAACTCATAAGGCATGCATGTGTATATCCATACCTACTACTATAACATTTCATTTACAAATTTACGATAACCAAAATACAAAAAAAAGGAAAGGTTTAAAACTCAAAAAGTGATTTATAAAGTAAAAAGTATACAAAAAAATTTGTTTAAATTATATAAAAGTAATTGAGTCAAAAACAGAAACAATAAAAACTATTGCGGAACAGTGTAATTAAAAATGCAAAAAAAAGAATTCAAATTCAAAAGTTTTTAACAATTTTTTTATAAAAAGAGTAATAAAACAAAATGTGATTTGTAAAAATTGGAAATTTTAAAAGCAAATGATACTGTGACATATAAACATGGAACAGAAATAAATTTAAATAAACGGTATTTAACAATGAAATTCAACATAGAAGCAGTCGAAAAGAATTACAACAAAATCTTCCATCATCCCAAACAACATCAACAACAACATCTTCAAGCGACGGCAGCAGCGGCAACTGTAGCTACGGGATTGTCAACAATACTGGTGAACTGAGCTAAGTTACATGATTATAGTACTAATGGGCTAAGATTAAAAATTTAAAATTAAAATTAAAATTTTTAATTTTTAAAATTAAAATTTTTTTTACACTTTTCATCCTTAATTGACCTTTTTCTTTCAGTTTTTTTTTAACCTTATTTGACCTAACCGACTTTACATAATCGGCAATCGTGATTCAAAGATTGAAAACCCAAATGCAAATGTCATTAATGATATCCAAATAACCATAGAATATCCTGTAGTCTATCTTGGTATCATTATAGGAAGGGAAAAAACTATTAACGGTAGCTTCAAGAAGGGCGTAGAACTAGAAATACCACATAGCCTCCATGAGGAAATGACAAAGAACCAAAAGGGTGTTGAAAAACTACAGACAAATACTAAAACTAAAGCCAATATGCCTCAAACAGCAATAGAATTTTTGAACACAGCTGCTAAATTAATACCAGAATATGATGGTAAAGCAGATAACCTGCAAAGCTTCATTGATGCGTTGTGCTTGGTGGATTCCATTAAGGAAGCACATGAAGCAATCACAATCAACTTAGTGAAAATCGAACTAAAAGGTGCGATAAGAAACATTATATCTAGTGAAACCACCTTACAGGAAGTCATAACTAAACTAAAGAAATCTATTAAGGGAGGAACAGTAGATGTAGTCACAGCCAAGTTAATGAATATCAGGCAACATAATAAATATGCCAATTCATACGCGAGTGAGATCGAAGACCTCGCCAAGAGATTGGAAAGCGCATACATTTCCGATGGCCTACCAATCGAAGTTGCAAGTACATACGCTACAAAAACAGCGGTAAAGCAATAGTAAAAAATGCCACTAATGAAAAGGTTAGACTCATAATGGAGTCTGGAAACTTTTCAACTATGAACGAGGTGATGGCAAAGTTCGTAAATAGTTGTACAGAAGTATTCAGCCAACCTAATTCAGTACTCTTTTATGGTTCCAATAACAGAGGAAACGGTTCAAATCGTAGACAGTTTTTGGGTAATAGATATAGCAATACTAATAGGCGTAATAATAATAATAACAACAATAATGGGTATCGCGTTGGGGACAGTAGTTACCGCGGAAGAGGTTGAAGCAGCTATGGTGCGAATAATAACTACAGAAATACTAGAAATATAAGGCTTGTAACCGAAGATAATTCGGAAAACTTGCAAGGTCCCCCGAATGTTTAATTGCAAAAGTTTATAACATTAATATTGGACTATACACCTATCTCAGTCAGTCAGCCAGTAAAACGACATTTCTCATCGACACGGGAGCGGACATTTCTCTTATTAAACAAAGAAAGATTCTTAACAAACATATAAATTATGGTATCACTACTAGCCTCCGTGGAGTAGGTCATGGTTTAACCACTACCCTTGGAAAAGTACCCACTGATTTGATGATAGAAGATATTCTTATTGGGCATGAATTTCACGTTGTCAGTGACAACTTTCCTATACCAGTAGACGGAATTGATTTTGTACGAAACTACAATTGCATTCTAGACTATTCACGAGAACGAGATTTAATAATACTGCGGCCTGATGATTTTGTTTCAGACATAGCGATTCCGTTAATGAACGCACCTGAGGAAAATTCAATATCTATCCCAGCCAGATCGGAAGTGATAAGATTTATTAACGTTCAAACCACTGAAGAAGAATATTTAATTCCACATTAAATGATTGATGAGGGTGTTTTTATCGCAAATACCATTACATCAAAATCTAAATCAATGGTTCGACTTATAAATACGACGGACAACAACCTTATCCTCAAAAACGTTCAAATTAGAACGGAAAGTCCTAACGACTACAACATAGTAAAGCTAAAAATAATCATAAAGATAATGATAAGAAAACTTTCTAAAAATTTTCCGGAATTTGTCGATGAAGAGTTAAAAAATCTTTGCTCCGAATTTATTGACGTTTTTGCATTAGAAACGGAAAAAATAACCGTAAATAACTTTTATAAACAAAAACTGAAATTAAGTGATAACCAACCCGTCTATATAAAAATTATAGAATCCCTCAATCCCACAAAGATGTAGTTAATTTGCAAGTGCGTAAATTAATAGACGATGACATAGTAGAACCATCCATTTCCGAATACAATAGTCCAATATTATTAGTCCCAAAGAAACCCTTACCAGGTTGAGAACAAAAGAGATGGAGACTAGCCGTTGACTATAGGGCAATTAATAAAAAGTTAATTGCCGATAAATATCCTCTGCCACGCATGGACGACATTTTGGATCAGTTGGGCAGGGTAAAATTTTTTTCGTGTTTAGATTTAATATCAGGATTCCATCAAATTGAACTAGAAGAAGACTCAAGAGACATTACATCCTTCTCTACTGAAAAGGGATCCTTTCGGTTCAAAAGATTACCATATGGCATAAAAATAGCTCCAAACTCATTTCAGAGAATAATGTCCTTAGCCTTCTCAGGTTTAAAACCAAGCCAAGCTGTCCTATATATGGACGACTTGATCATAATCAGTTGCTCAACTGACCACATGTTACGAAATCTTAGAGACGTTTTTGAAATATGTCGGAAATATAATTTAAAACTCCACCCTGACAAGTGCTCATTCTTCTGCCGAGAGGTAACATTCTTGGGACACAAATGCAATGACAAAGGAATTTTACCTGACGAAAGCAAATTCTTCGTAATAAAAAATTATCCAACACCGAAAAATGGTGATGAGGCAAAACGCTTTATAGCATTTTGTAATTATTATAGGAGATTTATTCCCAATTTTGCGGAGTATTCAAGACACCTGAGTAAATTGTCCAGGAAAAACATTCCTTTCGAGTGGTCTCAAGAATGCGAAAAATCTTTCAAGTATCTTAAAAATCAGCTACTAAGTCCTAAAATACTTCAATATCCTGATTTTGATATTTTCATTAAAATATAATATAATATAATATAATATAATATAATATAATATAATATAATATAATATAATATAATATAATATAATATAATATAATATAATATAATATAATATAATATAATATAATATAATAAAATATAATAAAATATAATATAATATAATATAATATAATATAATATAATATAATATAATATAATATAATCTAATATAATATAATATAATATAATATAATATAATATAATATAATATATTATAATATAATATAATATAATACAATATAATATAATATAATATAATATAATATAATATAATATAATATAATATAATATAATATAATATAATATAATATAATATAATATAATATAATATAATATTGAATTCGCCGTGGTCTAGTAGGTAGTGTGTTGGCTTATTAGACGAAAAGCCGGGGTTCGAGCCCCAGGCCAGAAATCAAAATAAAATACAAAAAGTATTTCTTCGGCGACTTCCTCTCAGCAGATTTCTGGCAAAAATTCTGAGAGTAAATAAAATTGCCTTGAAAAGTTTCTCAAAATCTGTCGTTCGGAGTCGAATTTAAACTGTAGGTCCCGCCACTCATGTATAAAATTAAAACACACAATATAAGTGGTGTGAAAAACTAGGTCCTAATCCTGACTGAAGGGTTGTAATTACCAGTTATGTATGTAATATAATACAATGTAATATAATATAATATAATACTGTTACGTTTTTACCTTTTTAAAAACATTTAAATGAGTTCGTTAATTGCAACCAAAGTAAAAACAAATGCGTCTTTAGTTTTTCTTAACTGTCTTTATTATTCACACTACTTTTGTGTGCCACCGTATAGAACTTAACGATACAACAATAATAATCTGCTTATTCACTTTATTAGTTCACACAAGTATTCACTGGATCTTTACAACCACGACTTATTTTATTCACACGCAACTTCACACAAGGCTGACTGAATTAACTCTCACTACTGCTTGCTTTGTCCAGCCCTTTTATAGTCCGCACGCACGTATGATCAGTATGATGAACGTTCTCGATTTGGAAGGTTCTCGCTCGCGCCTTCTCGAGAACTCTATTGCTAGTACATTGTTGTTTGTGTACTTTGCTTATGTTTTCCGTAGCTGGTTTACTTTATGTTGTTGTTGCTACCTGGTTCGTTGTAAACATGTGTGTGTGCAGCTTTAGATAATCAACACGTTCGTTGTATTCTTAGTGTTAGTGCGTATTTGTGTCGTGTGTATTGTGTTGGTGTAGCTGATAGCTTTTGTTTATCGTTTTTATTGTTAAACGATATTAGGTCGTTTCGATTTATGTAACAATATAATATAATATAATATAATATAATATAATATAATATAATATAATATAATATAATATAATATAATATAATATAATATAATATAATATAATATAATATAATGTAATATAATATAATGTAATCTAATATAATATAATATAATATAATATAATATAATATAATATAATATAATATAATATAATAGAATAGAATATAATATAATATAATATAATATAATAAATACAATATAATATAATATAATATAATATAATATAATATAATAAAATATAATATTGTTAAGTTTTTACCTTTTTAAAAACGTTTAAATATGAGTTCGTTAATTGCAAACAAACATGTGTTTAATTTCAGTTAAACTCTCTTTATTCTGTACACTACTTTTGTGTGCCACCGCATACAACTTAACGATACAACAATAATAATCTGTTTATTCACTTTACTAGTTCACACAAGTATTCACTGGATCTTTACAACCACGACTTATTTTGTTCACACGCAACTTCACACAAGGCTGACTGAATTAACTTTGACCGCTGCCTGCTTTGTCCAGCCCTTTTATAGTCCGACACAACCAGTCTAACGAACATTCTTGAAGTGGAAGGTTCGTGATCTCGCCTTCTCGAGAACTCTATTGCTAATACATTGTTGTTTGTGTACTTTGCTTATGTTGTCTATCGCTTTTTGTCACATACATGTTGTTCGTACCAGGCGCAACCAGGTTCGTCGTACATATGTGTGTGTGCAGCTTTAGTTAATCAACAAGTTCATTGTATTCTTAGTGTTAGTGTGTATTTGTATTATGTGGCTTTTGTTTATCGTTTTTTTGTTAAAGGATATTAGGTCGCTTCGATTTGCGTAACACTGCCGCCCACTTAAGCCTGTTCGTCCCGAATAGGCTCATTATCTCTTTTCCCATATTTTGCCAGTCGCTCTATGTGTACGACCTTCATTTTTGCTCGGGGGCTGTTCGCTTCCTGTATCCTGTACACGACATCGTTTAACCGCTTTATTATTTTATACGGTCCATCCCAGCTGGTTTGTAGCTTGGGAGATAATCCCTTCTTCCGCTTTGGGTTGTATAGTAGAACAATTTGTCCCTCATGAAAGCCCTCCGTGTTTGCTGCTCTATCATACCTGGCTTTCATTCTATCACTGACCATTTTTATATGGGTGCGCACAAACTCATGAAGTTCATTCAGAGTTTCTTCTTTTCCAGTGTATGTTTCGTCCCTCTCTGTGGCGGGCTTAACACCAAAGTCTAAGTCACCGGGCAGTTTTATCTCTGTCCCAAAGATAACATTGGCGGGTGATCTGGATGTTGAATCATGGACTGCAGATCGGTACGCCAGTATAAACCTTGGAATGTGTTCGTCCCATTCCTTCTGTTGCTCGCTCACTACTTTCCGCATGCATTCCTCCATGGTTCGGTTAAACCGCTCCACCATTCCGTCTGACTGTGGGTGAAGCGGCGTCGTTCGAGTTTTCTTAAGAATACAGCCGACTCGAAATGTCTGCCTTGATCGGAATGTATGGTGTTCGCCTCTTGATTAGGTATGGCATACACTTCCGGCCACTTGCTGAAATAGTCCATCACAACGAGAACATATCGTTTTCCGGCATTGCTGACAGGAAAAGGGCCTGCTACGTCCATCGCTATCCGCTCGAAAGGTGCGCCTGAGTTATATTGTTGCAGCTGAGCTCAAGTTCTTCTTACTGCACCTTTAGCTGCAATACACTGGGTACAGTTTGCTATCCAGTCCGACACTGCTTGCTGACATCCAACCCAATAAAAACGTTGTTTTCGCCTTTCCAGCGTCTTGGTCACTCCAAGATGTCCTCCGCTAGCTCCATTATGGAATTCCTTTAACACTTCTTTCATTTTGGAGGAAGGCACTACTAAAAGATTAGATGCGGTTTTGCCATCAGCACTTTCCCAACGTCTATGTAAGCACCCGTTTATCAACCTTAGACTGTCCCATAGTGCCCAATATGCTTTTGTAAGAGGACCGTCTCCGGATATCTCATTTCTGATGGGTCGTTTGTCCTCTTCCTTAGCTGCTATTATTTTCGCCATTATTGGGTCACTTCTTTGTGCTTCGGACCAGTCTTCTTTGGCTTCGATCCGCGTTAGCCGGATATCAACTATGGATTCTTTCTTCTCAGCTTTCACGCAATGCTTACATTCTAAATTACGAGATCGGCTTGAGGGAGCATTTGCTTTATACTACTTTGTTTCGTTAATGGCGATAGCTCCGAGTTATCTTTAATTTTCCTGCGTTCTCTTCTGGCTTTTCCAGCTGCAGTCTTTCCTTTTGCCGTATGAATGCCCGGAGACTGTTCGATTAGAATGTTAGCCTCTATTATCGGTACTTTGGAGACAGGATGATCCTCGATATTTTCAGGCTATCCGCGCTTTCTCTTGGAACTACTTGTTTCAACGTAGTGTTCATAAGTAGCCTTTGACGTAGCAATGGCAAATCGTCTTGATCTTTTCCGTGGCGCTTTACAGTTTCTTTGGAAATGGCCACCCTTTCCACAGTTGAAACATTTCGGTTTACGCTTTTGTCCGTTTTCTCTCAAAACTTGCTTCAACATCTCTTTAAGTTTGTTTAATAGGCATTCTTCTTCGTCCACGACTTCCATTCTTCGCACTTTGCTTACTTGTGGTCTAGTAATGGCGTGAGCTGTCTCCTGAGCTAGTGCGAAGGCCACGGTCTCTGCAAAGGTTGTCTTCTGTGTAGAACATACCGCTAGTTTAATGTCAGCTGCACTAATCTCTCGACTTCCATTACAAAGGCCTGAAGTAACTCATTAGCCTTTTGCGCCCGGCACCTTAATTCCATGCGGTACAATTCTCGTTTGTGCTCATCGCCGAATTTACGCTGTAACGCCACCATTAACTCGTTGTAGTTGTTCCTGCAGCTGGCTGGCATGGTTTCAAGGAGCTGCGACTCCTTTTAGCGCCAAAATTAGTTCCAGAGCCTTTTCCTCATCATCCCATCCGCTCCTGCTGGCTACTGTCTCGAATTGGAACTTGAATACGGATAGGGGTGAGCTGACATCAAAGCAAGGTGCTTTTATTCTGCCGGTACTTTCGGACACGACTCGCACTGGTTCCGGTCGCTGGCTTTGGAGGTTGTTGATCTTCTCTTCCATTATCACCAGTTTTCCGTTGACGGTCTTTCCCAAATCGTTCACTTTCGTGTCGACGGTCCTTTCTAAATTGTTCACCTTTGTGTCAACTGTCTTTTCTAAATTGTTCACCTTTGTGTCAACTGTCTTTTCTAAATTTGACACTCTTTTCTCGACACCAGTGATTCTTTTGCTGACCGACTCATGTATTTCCTCCAGCTTCCCTGTTGTCGCTTCGAGCTCATTTTCAATTTTTGACAAAATTGCTGCTTGCAGTTTTTGGTTTTCAGCTCTAGATGCTTCAAACAGCTTCTGGTTCTCAGCTCTAGAAGCTTTTTGAACATCAGCCAGTAGTTTTTGATTTTCGGTTCTAGAAGCTGCTTGCACTTTAGCTAGAAGTTTTTGATTTTCGGTCCTAGAAGCTTCTTGCAATTCAGCTAGAAGTTTTTGATTTTCAGTTCTAGAAGCTTCGAATAGTTTCTGGTTCTCAGCTTTAGAAGCTTCTTGAACACCAGCAAATAGCTTCTGGTTTGCTACTTGAATTTTTTCCATCATAGCGGCTAGTAACGAATTTATGCCAACACCGCCAGTGGTTGCAGGGGCCTGCAACTCTCGTTCCTCTTCATCCTCGAACTCGTAGGATTCGATGTCTATGCCCTGAAGCTGCAGTTGTTCCCTTAACCGCCTTTGCAGTTCAATCTTCGAGCCCGTTGTTGGCAGCTCTAGTTTACCCAACTCTCGTTTCAGCCGGCCCACTCTTAGTTCGGATAGTTTCATTTTATTTATTTATTTATTTATTTTTTTTGTATTAATTTTTACTTTTATTTTTGCAATCTTCTGACACTAATTGTTACGTTTTTACCTATTTAAAAACGTTTAAATATGAGTTCGTTAATTGCAAACCAAGTAAAAACAAATATGTGTTTATTTTCTCTTAACCTCTTCTTATCCTTTACACTACTTTTGTGTGCCACCGTATACAACTTAACGATACAACAATAATTTGCTTGTACATTATTCTATTTCACACTTCTGTCCGCGTTAACACTAACAACTGTTCGTTAGATCTTCTCTGCTTACAACCTTTTTGCAAGCAATACCACTTGTACGTTCAAACCGCAACGCGTCTTCACACTGAATTAACACTGACTGCTGCCTGCTTTGTCCAGCCCTTTTATAGTCCGACACAACCAGTCTAACGAACATTCTTGAAGTGGAAGGTTAGTGATCTCGCCTCTTCGAGAGGTCCATTGCTAATACATTGTTGTTTGTGTACTTTGCTTATGTTGTCTATCCCTTTTTGTCACATACATGTTGTTGTTGGTACCAGGTGCAACCAGGTTCGTTTTACATATATGTGTGTGCAGCTTTAGATAATCAAGATGTTCATTGCATTCTTAGTGTTAGTGTGTATTTGTATGTTGTTAAACGATATTAGATCGTTTCGATTTGCGTAAATATATTATATTATATTATATTGTTACGCAAATCGAAACGACCTAATATCGTTTAACAATAAAAACGATAAACAAAAGCCGCACAATACAAATACACACTAACACTAAGAATACAATGAACGTGTTGATTATCTAAAGCTGCACACACACATATGTACAACGAACCTGGTTGCACCTGGTACCAACAACAAATGAACGAAATGAAAATAAACCAGCTACGACAAATATGTGATAGACAACATAAGCAAAGTACACAAGCAATAATGTACTGTAGTGTATTTATCATAATGTAGTGTATTTATCATAACAAACATAAACAACACACCACATGTACTATACAAAAGATTTAAATTACATTTGCTCTACATTTGTATAACACATTATTTTTAACTGTAATTCTAAACCTTTGAAATAAAAAAGTAAACAAAGTATGACACACTTTTAAAGAAATGCATTTAAAACAACTGACACGGGTTAAAGCACTTAGGAAAGAAATTTATGACTTCAAATGACTCATTTTAAAGTAATGAGTGAAAATATTAAAAATATTGAGTGAAGTCTTGACCAATCATAATTCAGTATGTTAATGTAAATGAATATTACTTTGTAATAGAAAGAGCAAATGATAGAGTATTAAGAAACATTGCAAAAATTAGAAAATAGTATAAATAGTGAAAACATTAAAATAAAAATTTAGAAAAGATCTTGACGTCAAAAAGAAATCAAAACTTTTCTCATAATTCTAACCAGCACCTTAAACAGTGTAGGGAAGAATTAAAACTGCTGTGGCTAGACATAGCATTCAAAACAATCTAGCACAGCATTTAATTTCAATATCTTCCCCATATTGTAAAAGTCCTTATAGTACTAACAACAGAACTCTCGAGAAGGCGAGAACACGAACCTTCCACTTCAAGAATGTTCGTTAGACAGGTTGTGTCGGACTATGAAAGGGCTGGACAAAGCAAGCAGCAGTCAGAGTTAATTCAATCAGCCTTGTGTGAAGTTGCGTGTGAATGAAATAAGTCGTGGTTATAAAGATCCAGTGAATACTTGTGTGAACTAGAAAGGTGAATAAACAGATTATTATTGTTGTATCGTAAGATCTTGACGTCAAAAAGAAATCAAAACTTTTCTCATTATTCTAACCCAGCACCTTAAACAGTGCAGGGAAGAATTAAAACTGTTGTGGCTAGACATAGATGCTAGATGCACATCATTTAATTTCAATATATTCCCCATATTGTAAAAGTCCTTATATGGCGATCCAGCCAACTCGATCCTGGCAACTCGATCCTGCCTCCTACCTGTTAAAACCTCGTGCCTGTTAAAATTTTTATCTTCCAATCAAGTTTAAAAAAAAATTTACCCGATGTCCTGGAATGCCGAGATTCCTTCAAAGGAAGAAATAAATAAAATATTCAATAAATACCAGGCTATATTAGAAGAATACTCACCGGAAGGAAAAACCGAGAGCTGCCCCGAATATAAGCATACACCAATAAATTGTGGTCCAAGGCCCATTACCATAGAAGAATATAAGGCAATGACGGCTAAACGAAAAGAAGTCACCCCTCCCCAACCTAAAAAGAAACCAAACCGAGGTGGTAAAAAACAACAATTAAAAACCAAGAAGGCTGATATATTATGGCTTATGGGGATTACCTCAGTAGAAGCCAAAAGAAAACTATACTTGCAGCTGAAGCAGTTAAAATAAGATGGGACAAACTCAAACAAAAGAGGAAAAAACAACCAACAACGAAGAAAAAATCAACATCGGAACTATCAACCAGCAATCAATGGAGTTAAATAGCATTAAGATAGATACGTTTGCAATCATTTGTATAATCGTAGTTATATTTTTAATATACAAAATTAATAAGTATTTTAGGGATTATGTTCGTAAGAAAGCGGTTGTCCAAGTTTAAAATAAAACATTATATAAATTAAATATAACTTAATATGCCCTATGGAATCAATTATAGTTAAGTTAGAAACAATAATAATAAATTTCAGGAAAACAGGGTCCATAGGATATACGAAGTCTACACTAGCAAAACAAGTTAGAAGAAATAAAACTATTGAAGAAACAATTTTTAGATTTGTTAGAAAGAAATATAATTAAAAAGCAGGAAATAGAAAAGAGCACTGACAAGTTTGAAAAGTATTATAACAAGGCAAAATATCTTATTGAAGAAGCGATTGTCAGACAGGGCACAATAGTTAGTGATCAAATACAAGGTTCGGCAAATATGTCTAATTTCAATTTAGAGACTGCCATCAAGGTGATCCCAGAGGTCTCAGGGAACTATAGGGACCTAAATTCCTTTCTCACAACTGTAGAACTTGTTAACGATACTTTGACAAATGAACAGAAACCAACCCTATTGAAATTCGTGTACAATGTTAATTTGACAAACATTGTTAGAACTTCGTTAGGAATATCTGTACCAGCGACATTCGACGAACTAAAGAAAAGACTGTCAGATAGGTATAAATCAACAAGATCTGTGGGTAAACTACAATCTACACTCAATAATTTCTCCCAAAAGAACTTGAATATACACACATATCATGAGAAAATACTACAATTAATATCGGAATTGAATGAATTACAAATAAAGGATATACCAAACTGCAGCGCAGTCCAATCAGACACAATTAGGCTTGTCAGTGAAAGTTACGCAATAAACATTTTCAAAAACGGGTTGAAAGGAGAATTTAAACCCACCATTTTCGCTTCCAGACCTAAAGAGCTCAATGAAGCCGTGCAGTTAGCGTTGGAACTGGAAAAAGAATTCAATAACAATAACGAACAGGTGTTATATTTTTCACAGCACAAGAACATAGGAAGGCGCGAAAATAACAAAAATAATTATAGAGGGAATTCCAATAGAACTTCGGGAAACAATAGTAAGAGAAACAATTTTAATAATTTTAGGAGTAACAATGCCAACAATTCAAACAACAGGCAAATAAATACCAATACAGTAAATAACAACAATAGGCCCACAAATTATAGGGGTAACTATGTAAATAACAGAGGGAGAAATATGTACAGCAACAATAGAATGACTAACTACAACCGTAATAACCAGAGGAATGTGTGTACTGGAAAACTACGAAACCCCGGGCGTGAACCAAAGAACTGCATAAACTCGCGATCCGGAGGAACAACCGTAAAATTAAATAATGTTTTTCAATTGTCGCATAATACTACTAATTACATAAACCTGCAAATAGGCAAAAATTTGAGTCTTACATTTTTAATTGACACAGGAGCAGACGTTTCTTTGTGTAAACTAAACAAATTAAATTATGATTTGGAGGACATTGATAGAGAGCACACGACTACTTTTACAGGAATCACAATAGAAGGGATAAAATCTATAGGAACATCAGAGCTAAGTTTCAGAGTAAATAATGTGAACGAAAACCATAAATTCCAAATCATAGACGATAATTTTCACATACCGACAGACGGAATTCTAGGAAGAGACATTTTTACAAGATTCTTATGCAAAATTGATTACGAAACATTTACAATAACGCTTACCTTAGGAAATGAAGATGTCATAATACCGATGAAGTCATGGATAAATAGAAATTATTGCATAAAAGTAGAAAAGCGATCAGAAAGCATTCATCCTATAAATTTAAATATAGAAGAGGACAGTATAATTTTGAATAAAGAAATTCAACCAGGGATATTTATTAGTAATACAGTAGTACCAGGAAATGGAAATTGTCACGTCAAAATATTAAATACAACAGATAACGATGTAATTTTAGAAAATATTAATTTCGATCTGGAACCACTTAAAAATTACACTTTTATAACGCAATCACATACGCAGAAAGAAAGAAAATTTGATGGAGACAGATTCAGAAAAATTCTTGACATTTTGCAAATTAACATTGAAGACAATAAAGCCAAAACAGAATTAATAGAAATCTTCAAAGATTATCAAAATAGTTTTCATTTAGAAGGAGAAACGTTGACGACAAATAATTTTTATTTACAAAAATTGAAAGTTTCTGACAATACACCCGTATATATAAAAAAATATAGATTACCACAAACACAGTATGAGGAAATTAATAATCAAGTACAACAACTATTGGATGACGATATAATTGAACCGTCGAATAGTGCATACAATTCACCTTTATTGGTAGTTCCAAAAAGAGCAGTAATGGAAAAGAAAAATGGAGACTGGTAGTGGATTTTCGACAACTAAACAAGAAGATAGTAAACGATAAATTTCCATTGACAAGGTTAGAAGATGTTTTGGATCGTCAATATTTTTCAACTTTGGATATGACCATCTCATTCCACCAAATAGATTTAGACGAAGACTCAAGGCATTTAACTGCATTCTCAACTAGTAATGGTCATTATCAATTTAAACGGCTACCATTTGGTTTGAAAATTTCTTCTAATAGTTTCCAAAGAATGTTGACAATAGCACTAAGTGGACTAGATTCAAGAGCATTCTTGTACGTTGATGACATTATTGTATTTGGCTGTAGTTTAAAACATCATAATGAAAACCTTATAAAAGTATTCGAACGCTTGTCAAAATGCAATTTGAAATTAAATGCATCAAAATGTGTATTTCTAAAATCAGAAGTAATCTATTTAGGACACCAAATAACAAAAGACGGTATACGAACGGATCCCTCAAAACATAAGGCTATTGAACAATATCCAATTCCGAAAGACAAAGATGAAGTTATTATAGACGTGCAATTATTATAGACGTTTCATAAAAAATTTTGCGGAGATCACAAAATGTTTAAACGATCAAACTAAAAAAGGAAAAGAATTTCAGTGGACAGACGAATGTCAACAGGCTTTTGATACACTAAAGACAAAATTAGTCAACGCACCAATATTAAGATATCCAGACTTTGAGAAACCATTTATATTGACCACGGATGCATCAAGCTATGCATTAGGCGCTATACTGTCACAAGGTGAAATAGGAAAGGATTTACCGATTTCTTATGCACGCAAGACTTTAGGAAAACATGACTTAAACAAACCTGTAATAGAAAAAGAACTACTTGCAATACACTGGGGAATAGAATTTTTTAGACCGTATTTATTTGGTAGAAAATTTATTGTTGTGACTGATCATAGGCCACTTGTTTCACTTTTTACCTACAGAAATCCTTCGTCAAAATTAACACGCATAAGAATAGATTTATCAGACTATGACTTTGAAATTATTTACAAAAAAGGAAAGATAAATACTAACGCTGACGCCCTATCCAGAATAAAATTTGACTCCAACATGTTGAAGAATATGATCCCTGTAGAAGACGACATTAAAAACCATCTAAAATCTTAGTAACGACACGTGGAATGAAAGAAAAAGAAATTAATAATAGAGTAATGGAAAATAATAAGTGTCATATCCCAAGGCCAACATATAAATCATATGTGGGAATGTACATCTTTAAGAGATATAAAGAATACACATGAATTGAAATTTAATATTATTAGAACCGGTATAAATAAAAAGGATGGACCAAAAGATGGTACCATAGAATGTAAAGATAATAGCTTTGTATTAAATGTTAATGAAGATCTAGCAAAATACGTTTTGTCTCTAGAGAAGTTAATTATTTATATGCATAAGCAGAATATAAAGAATCTCGCTTTGTCCTGCGAAGATAAAATTTTTGAGCCCATATCAATTGAATATTTAAATAGAAGTTATAATGAGGTGCACCGGAAAATATTGAAAGCAAACAAATGCAAAAATTATGAATTAAATATTATATTATATAAACCATTACAACATATAAAAGATAAAAAATTACAAATGAACATTATAAAAGAATTCCACGATTCTCCACTTTCAGGACACTTTAGTATCAGAAAGACCGTATTGAAACTAAAACAACGTTACGTATGGAAAAACATGCGAAAGATGGTTAGAGATTATATTAACAAATGTGACAAATGTATGAGAAACAAACAAACAAAGTACGTTAAAGAAAAAATGGTTATAACTGAAACTCCTAATAATAGTTTTGAGACAATAGAAATAGATACCGTAGGACCTCTACGAATATCAAATGGATACAGGTACATTCTAACGATGCAGTGTGAATTAACAAAATATGTTGTAGCACATCCAATTGAAACGAAAATATGGATTCTTTAAAACATTAAAATCTGATAGAGGTACTGAATTTAATAACGAATTGTTAAAAGAAGTTTGCAATTTACTTAATATAAACCAAAAATTTTCAGCACCTTATCACCACCAATCAATAGGTTCTATCGAACGTAATCATCGTGTATTAAATGAATATTTGTTAAATTTTGTAGATGATCACGAATGGGACAAATGGATACCATACTATACATTTGCATACAATACAGTGCCACATATTGACACAAACTAATCACCATACGAGTTAATATTTGGCAAGTTAGCAACACTACCAACAGACAAAATAGAAAATGCAAATAAATGCTATGACATAGACAATTATGCCAATGAAATTAAAATAAGATTAAGAAAATTTTTAGAAAACGCCAAAAAGTTATTATAGATAGCTAAGCAGAAATCAAAAATAATTTATGACAGAAATATAAATAATAGTAATTTTAAAGAAGGAGACCTAGTATTAGTAAAGCTAGAGTCAAGAAAGAAGAATCAAAGCCCATACAAAGGACCGTATCAAATAATTAAATGACTAGGAGTAAATTCATTATTAAAAGTAGGCAGTACAGATAAAATTTACCATAATAATCTTCTAAAATTATATATAGCAAATTAAATATAAACATTTCACATTTACTTTTAATTTATTTTAATTATAATTGTAAAACAATATATTCACTTATTAAAATTATTTATAAGCTTCATATTATTATTATTACTATTTTTATTAACACTACTTACATCATATACATATATTTATAAGATTCAATTTATTTCATTAAAAATTATAAATTTAATCTTAAGGGGGAAGGTGTAGTGTATTTATCATAATGTAGTGTATTTATCATAACAAACATAAACAACACACCACATGTACTATACAAAAGATTTAAATTACATTTGTTCCACATTTGTATAACACATTATTTTTAATTGTAATTCTAAACCTTTGAAATAAAAAAGTAAACAAAGTATAACACACTTTTAAAGAAATGCATTTAAGACAACTGACATGGGTCAAAGCACTTAGGAAAGAAATTTATGACTTCAAATGACTCATTTTAAAGTAATGAGTGAAAATATTAAAAATATAGAGTGAAGTCTTGACCAATCATAATTCAGTATGTTAATGTAAATGAATATTACTTTGTAATAGAAAGAGCAAATGATAGAGTATTAAGAAACATTGTAAAAATTAGAAAATAGTATAAATAGTGAAAACATTAAAATAAAAATTTAGAAAAGATCTTGACGTCAAAAAGAAATCAAAACTTTTCTCATTATTCTAACCCAGCGCCTTAAACAGTGTAGAGAAGAATTAAAACTGCTGTGGCTAGACATAGCATTCAAAACAATCTAGCACATCATTTAATTTCAATATCTTCCCCATATTGTAAAAGTCCTTATAGTACTAACAACAGAACTCTCGAGAAGGCGAGAACACGAACTAGTAAAGTGAATAAACAGATTATTATTGTTGTATCGTTAAGTTGTATACGGTGGCACACAAAAATAAAAACGTAACAATTGGTGTCAGAAGTGGGATTGCAAAAATCCAAAGGTAAAAATAAATAAAATGAAACTCTCCGAACTAAGAGTCGACCGGCTGAAACGAGAGTTAGTAAATTAGAGCTGCAACAACGGGTACGAAGAATGAATTACAAAGGCAGTTAAGGGAACAACTGCAGCTTCAGGGCATAGACATCGAATCCTACGAGTTCGAGGATGAAGAGGAGCGAGAGTTAAGGGTCCCTGCAACCCCTGGCGGTGTTGACATAAATTCGTTGCTAGCCGGAAAAATTCCAAGTATTAGCTGATAAACAAGAATCTTCCCGAAAAGATAGTGAACAAATTATGGAGAAAATGTAAGTAGCAAACCAGAAGCTATTTGCTGGTGTTCAAGAAGCTTCTAGAGCTGAGAACCAGAAGCTATTCGAAGCTTCTAGAACCGAAAATCAAAAACTTCTAGCTGAAGTGCAAGAAGCTTCTAGAGCCGAAAATCAGAAACTTCTGCCTGAGTCGCGACGAGATAGTGAACAGAGAATGGAAAGAATGCAAGCAGCGGTTTTGTCAAAAATTGAAAAGGAGCTCGAGGCGACATCAGGGAAGCTGCAGGAAATACACGAGTCGGTCAGCAAAAAATTACTGATGTGGAGGAAAGGATGTCACATTTAGAAAGGACCGTCGACACGAAAGTGAACGATTTGGGAAAGACCGTCGACGGAAAACTGGTGATTATGGAAGAGAAGATCAACAACCTCCAGAGCCAGCGACCGGAACCAGTGTGAGTCGTATCCGAAAGTACCGGCAGAATAAAAGCACATTGCTTTGATGGCAGCTCACCCCTATCCGTATTCAAGTTCCAATTCGAGACAGTAGCCAGCAGGAGCGGATGGGACGATGAGGAATAGGCTTTGGAACTAATTTTGGCGTTAAAAGGTGTAGCAGCCGAGATACCAGAGACCATGCCAGCCAGCCGTAGAAACAACTACAACGACTTAATGGTGGCGTTACAGCGTAAATTCGGCGATGAACTACCAACCATCTTCACAAGAGTCCCCGTTAAACTAAAATGAGCTAGCACTGAGGGGCAAGTGCTGGCTCCCACAGGCGAGGGCCCCACAATCTCAATATCAGTGATGCAACAGCATAACAACAACCTTACGGCGTGCGGATACATAAATGGCAGACCACATTCCTTCACTATAGACACCGGGGCGACGCAGTCTATCATCAGACAATATGTAGTGAAGGGAAAGTGTGAGGCACTTAGCAATGTAAGACTACGGACAGCTATGGGAGAGTCTGCCACCGTCCACGGAAAAACAGAGGCGAAGGTGACTATAGCCAACATTAGTGTAAGTCACATCTTTATTGTTGGCGATATTGTGGACGAGGTTATCATTGGTGCCGATTTCATGATAGCATCATGATCAATTTGAATATGGGGCAACAGATTATGAGTTGGCGAAATGTAGAGATACCTCTAAACGAGGGGTTCAAGCACCAGGTGCACGCCAGAAGGATAGTTGCGGCCGAACAACTCAAATTGCCAACTCAGAGTGAATCACTGATATGGGCGCGTATGGATGGAGATTGTGCGGAAAACCGCTTGTGGGTTGTTGAATCGGCAGAAATTCAGATCAGTTTGTTATCAGCAAAGTCCCTCGTTAAATCCAACGAACAGAGAATAGTTCCAGTGATAGTGCTAAATTTATCAGGCCACGAAAAAGTCATCTGTAAAAACTCCGATGTGGGCCAATGTACTCCAGTAGAGGCGGTAATAAACACCGAACAATCGCCGGAACCTGCCGAAATGTCAGCTAAGGCTCAAAAGGAATTTGGTGAAAATGTGGAGAAATGGGTGGCAGGTTTAGCAGCTCCAGAGAAACAAAGCCAAAAAGCTGCTAAAAAGGTATGCTTTCGCTTTCGCCACGAACAATAGAAGACAAGGAAGAACAGCAATGGTCAAGCATGAAATTGATACCGGCGAAGCGAGACCGATAAAACAGGCACCCAGAAGCATACCGCTGGCGAAGCGTAATGAGGTCAAGGAGTTAGTCGACGAAATAAGGAAGAGCGGTGTAATCGAACCATCATCGGGTCCGTGGAGCTCACCTGTAGTCTTAGTAAAGAAGAAAGATGGCACTACAAGATTCTGCGATGGACGTAGCAGGCCCTTTTCCTGTCAGCAATGCCGGAAACCGATATGTTCTCGTTGTGATGGACTATTTCAGCAAGTGGCCGGAAGTGCATGCCATACCCAATCAACAGGCGAACACCATAGTAAATGTTTTTGTCAACAACAGGGTATGCCGCTACGGGGTTCCAATAGAACTACATTCCGATCAAGGCAGAAATTTCGAGTCGGCTGTATTCCAGGAAATGTGTGAGGTATACGGTATTAAGAAGACTCGAACGACGCCTCTTCACCCACAGTCAGACGGAATGGTAGAACGATTTAATCGAACCCTAGAGGAATACTTGCGAAAAGTAGTGAGCGAGCAACAGAAGGACTGGGACGAACACATTCCGAGGTTTCTACTGGCGTACCGATCCGCGGTCCATGATTCAACATCTAGATCACCCGCCAAGGTTATCTTTGGGACTGAGATAAAGCTGCCCGGTGACTTAGAGTTTGGTGTTAAGCCCGGCACAGAGAGGGATGCCACATACACTGCAAAAGACGAAACCCGAAATGAACTTCATGAGTTTTTGCGCATAAAAATTTCCGTATAAAAATGGTCAGCGATAGTATGAAAGCCAGGTATGATCATGCGGCAAACACGGAGGGCTTTCATGAGGGACAAATTGTTCTACTATACAACCCAAAGCGGAAGAAGGGATTATCTCCTAAGCTACAAACCAGCTGGGATGGACCGTATAAAATAATAAAGCGGTTAAACGATGTCGTGTACAAGACACAGAAAGCTAACAGCCCCCGAGCAAAACTGAAGGTCGTACACATAGAGCGCTGGCAAAATATGGGAAAAGAGATAATGAGCCTATTCGGTACGAACAGGCTTAAGTGGGCGGCAGTGTTACGCAAGTCGAAACGACCTAATATCGTTTAACATTAAAAACGATAAACAAAAGTTGCGTGTGAACAAAATAAGTCGCGGTTGTAAAGATCCAATGAATACTTGTGTGAACTAGTAAAGTGAATAAACAGATTATTATTGTTGTATCGTTAAGTTGTATACGGTGGCACACAAAAGTAAAAACGTAACAATATTATATTATATTATATTATATTATATTATATTATATTATATTATATTATATTATATTATATTATATTATATTATATTACATTATATGATATTATATTATATTATGTTATATTATATTATATTGTTACGTTTTTACCTTTTTAAAAACGTTTAAATATGAGTTCGTTAATTGCAACAAAGTAAAAACAAATATGTCTTTAGTTTTTCTTAACTCTTTTTATTATTTACACTATTTTTGTGTGCCACCGTATAGAACTTAACGATACAACAATAATAATCTCTTTTATTCACTAGTTCACACAACTATTCGCTAGATCTTTACAACCACGACTTATTTTATTCACACGCAACTTCACACAAGTCTGACTGAATTAACTCTGACTGCTGCTTGCTTTGTCCAGCCCTTTTATAGTCCGCACGCACGTACGATCAGTATGATGAACGTTCTCGATGTGGAAGGTTCTCGCTCGCGCCTTCTCGAGACTTCTGTTGGTACATTGTTGTTTGTGTACTTTGCTTATGTTGTCCGTTACATATTTGTCGTAGCTGGTTTACTTTATGTTGTTGTTGCTACCTGGTTCGTTGTACACATGTAAGTGTGCAGCTTTAGATAATCAACACGTTCGTTGTATTCTTAGTGTTAGTGCGTATTTGTGTCGTGTGTATTGTGTTGGTGTTGCTGGTAGCTTTTGTTTATCGTTTTTATTGTTAAACGATATTAGGTCGTTTCGATGTATGTAACAATATTATATTATATTATATTATATTATATTATATTATATTATATTATATTATATTGTATTATATTACATACATAATTGGTAATTACAATCCTTCAGTCAGGACTAGGACCTACCCTGTCGTACACTCAGTTGACTTTAAATTAACTTAAAACCAACTATTTCTCAAGCAGTGGTGGTTGACACTTGGATTACTTTTATATGGAAATGACTAACTATTTTAACATTGCGATGTCCTAGGAAGTAGTCAATTGTCCGGCTCTGCATTACTTTTAAATTAATTTAAAGTTTGTCTCTTAGCAGTTAACTTAAAGTAAACCTATTTGTAGCTAACTATAAACTTACTACTTTTAATTGACTATAATTTAGCTAAATTTCAGTGAATGAAAAGTCAGTTCTTTACACGTTGGCTTTAAACTCACAATAATAAGCTATAATATTAATTATTCGAAATGAAACAGTTTTTTAAAATTTATATTTTAATAGAAAACAAAAGTTTATTCATGTAAAAACAAAATAAATAAATAAAAAAATTAATTAAATTAAAATAAATTCAGTTCAGTTTAAATAAAATAAATTCAGTTCAATACATCATAAGCAATATTTTATACATTTGTTGATTGTGTAAATAAAGATTTTTTTCTAAACTAATTTATACATATGAAAAAAAAAATTAATAAATTCACGATTTACAAAAATATTTTGCACATTTGTTGATAAAAAAAGATAAAAAGAGTTTCTAAATGTAACATTTGCAAATATTTTATTTTTTTGGATTTGTGTTTTTATTTTTAATGCACTTAGCATGAATACAACGATTTTTTTTATTATTTTTAATGCGTAACGCCAGTTTCTGCATCCTGAGAGCCGAGTGATCGACAGGCATCTGTTTAAAAAATATGTATATAAATTTTTACATGTTTTAAGACTTGGTTAAAACTTATATTTTCAAATTAGCACTTACCTGTTAGGGCGTCATAAAAAGCAGCAAAGTCTTTTAAACGCGTTTTACCATGAACACCATCCAACTTTACGTCCATGCACAAATTTGGTGACAATTTCCGTAAACTTTTTTGGCAAGCGGCCCTTTAATATTGTTTCACTTCACTTCAAATAAAAACACTTCAAACCTTTCGAATTTATATATTTTTTAATTATTTTACGCAAATAAATTTTTAACCAAAAATATAAAGCGAAAAGATGACACGCGGTTTTGTTTATTAATCAAACGTCTAAGACGTTAGTTATCTATATCCAACGGCGTCAAGAATTGGAGTGTTTGTATACACTTTGGTTAATGTAAATTTTGCATTGCGTAGTAGTTAGCTTTAAGTTAGTCTATACAAGCAAACTTAAAGTTAGTTTCTTTTGTAGTTAGCTACTCATTTGACGGCAGGGTAGTTTCTCACACCACTTATGTTGTGTGTGTTAATTTTATACATGAGTGAAGGGACCTACAGTTTAAATTCGACTCCGAACGACAGATTTTGAGAAACTTTTCAAGGCAATTTTATTTACTCTCAGAGTTTTTGCCAGAAATCTGCTGAGAGGAAGTCGCCGAAGAAATACTTTTTGTATTTTATTTTGTTTTCTGGCCTGGGGCTCGAACCCCGGCTTTTCGTCTAATAAGCCAACACACTACCTACTAGACCACGGCGAATTCAATATTATATTATATTATATTATATTATATTATATTATATTATATTATATTATATTATATTACATTATATTATATTATATTATATTATATTATATTACATTATATTATATTATATTATATTATATTATATTATATTATATTATATTATATTATATTATATTATATTATATTATATTATATTTATTTATTTATTTATTTATTTATTTATTTTATTTATTTGATTTATAATGATCTACATAGCACAACAAGATACTAAATCTTATAAGTGACAGTGCTATGTTTACAATCAATAAGGTATAAAAAATTAACATTAATTAAATATAAAAAATTAGAGAAAGTTAAATTATGTATATAAATATTAAATTAAATTGTTAAGGTAAAGTATAAAAATAATAATAATAATAATAATAATAATAATAATAATAGTAGTAATAATAATAATAATAATAATAACAATAATAATGATGACCTAAAAAATAAAATCACAAAATTTACAAATATGAGATAAAAATTTTAATTATGAAAATAATTTAAATAACTCCTTTTTGAACGCGTTTGCATTGCCCAGATTTTGGATGTTATTTGGTAAGGAATTCCAAAGACTAATGGTGTGTATAAAGAACTGTCGCTGAGACAGAAGAGTCCTGAATCGTTGCTGTATAATCCCCACACCCCGGTGGGATCTGGCAAACTTAATTTTACAATATAAATACTTCGGCTGTTTCGTGTAAATTATTTTATGAAGTAGAAGGAGGCATCTAGTTTTCAGGAGATTATCAAATTTGATACCAAGAATCAAGTAAGCTAAATGAGAAATGTGATCCCGACGCCCCTTAAGGAAAACATACCTGGCTATGTTATTGTACGCCAGGTTAAGTTTCCGGTTGTCATCATAACTGCAATTTGCGTATATCTCACATCCATATAAAAGTACCGGAATCAAGTACGTTTTAGCAAGTTGCATGCGAATGACAAAAGGAGTTGAATCTATGACAGCCCACAAATTTCGAAGCATGCCATAAATTCTGCCAACAATGACACTTATATGGGTAGACCACGATAATTTGTCATTAAAGACAATACCCAGATTAGTAGCCGACCTGACAAATTCAATTTTATTTCCCCTGATACTCAATTCAGGTATGACAAATGATCCGTTTGTTCTCGAAAGTGTAATACATTTAGACTTAGAAGGATTGATACATAGTCCATTGGCCGAGGCCCATCCGTCAATCCTTGCTAAGTCACGATTAATGTAGTCCAAACAAGAATAAATATTCTCCCTTGGAGTATATGTGTAAAGCTGCACATCGTCAGCATACATGTGAACATTACAGTTAACCAAGACATCAGGTAGATCATTTATATACATGCAAAACAGCAAAGGTCCAAGTATAGACCCCTGTGGAACACCTCTACTAATAGTAAGTGGATCCGAAACTTTGCCATTGAAATGAACCTTCTGAAATCTGTTCGTCAAATAAGAATAAATTAGATTACAGGCAGTTTCGGAGAAATAAAACAGTTTTCGGAGCTTTTTCAATAGAACCGCATGATCGACTGTATCAAAAGCCTTAGAGTAATCAAGCAGAACGAAGAACGCCACACTATTACCATCAAGTTCCGACCTAAGTTCCTCAACTACATTTACCAGAGCGGTAGTACAACTCCTACCTTTCATGAAGCCCGACTGATTAACCGTTAAGAAATTGTGGTCCCTCAGATATTCATCGATTTGTCTGGCCATGATGTTCTCCAATACTTTGGATAAAAAAGGAAGGATTGCAATTGGCCTGAACTCACAATTAGTTTTCGGAATGGGAAGGATTTTAGCCAGTTTCCAACTTTCAGGAAAAGAAGACTTAGTCAGAACTGTATTGAACAAGAAAGTATAGTAAGGCAAAAGTTTAGGAGTCAGAGCCTTTAAGAATAAAGGATGCAAATCATCAGAACCAACTGCATTCGATTTTACCGCTGAAATACATTCCAAAACCTCAAACTGATTTACGCAACGAAAGCTAAAGGAATACTGTGGTGGAACACAACAGAGTTCATCATACAAGTCACCGTTAGACCTTGGGACCCTAGAATTTACGAACTGGTCATTAAGCTTGTCCACATCCACATCAATATCGGCCTTTGGACATTTTCGGCCTATTCCTATTTCACGAATTACATTCCATTTAGACTTGTTGTCCATAGCATTGGAAAACTTTCCGCTATAATACAATCTTTTTGCAGTTCTTATGCTCCTGGTAACTTCCATCCGTGTGAATCTATGTAAAGCTTTCAAATCATCCGTCCTAAACCTCTTCCATCTCCTGTAAGCACTATCCCTCCTCTCAATGAGTGCTTTTATTTCCGCATTAAACCAGGGCTGTTGTTTAGGTTTGATGTGCTTGGTTTTGACAGGAACGCACCTGTCATAGAGCAAACGCACTCTGTCCTGAATAAACAATAATTGGTCGTTCGCATTACCCAGTGTGTATACCTGGTCCCAAGATACGCTATCCAGTTCAATATTCAGAGTTGCATAATCAATGTTTCCAAAATCACGATACGTAATATATTTGTCCACGGGACTTGTTACGGACAAATTATAATTAAGGAAGAGAAGGTCATGGTTGGAGAAGCAGGAAGCAGAAATTTGGTCATATAACAATACCCTGTCAATGTGATTCACAATGTGAAACAATAATATATTATATTATATTATATTATATTATATTGTATTATTATATTATATTATATTATATTATATTATATTATATTATATTATATTATATTATACTATATTATATTATATTATATTATATTATATTATATTATATTATATTATATTATATTATATTATATTATATTTTATTACATTTTATTATATTATATTATATTATATTATATTATATTATATTATATTATATTATATTATATTTTAATGAAAACATCGTTGCTGATTGAATTCTGTTATTAAACTGATTAACTTTTATTATAATTTTCTTAACAAACTAACTTACAGCTATATACATACATTTAATGTGTTGAGTTGCGACGTAGACTCGCAGACCGTGGGAAATGATTAGTCAGCACTAAAGCGTTTAGTCTGGTTTCATCATGAGAACCAGACAATACCTACTGACTAACCGTTGGTATTATGATACCTAGTCGCGAGGGTACGTCACACCTCCTTTTTCACAAAAAGAATAATCAATTATTGATTATTCTATACTTATATCAAATAATAACTATAGTGATATATTTATTAGCTTACATGTAATTTTTAGTAAGAAAATAAGTATACATTTAATTTTTTTTTTTTTTACTACTATTGTAAATTTTTTTTCCTTGCAATATTTTTATTTAATTTCATCATTACTATTGAAATTGTATTAGGCATTATAAACTTTAAGCCTATTTTTATGTATCCATGTCGATTTATTATTATCGTCTGATACTAAAGCATTATTCCTATTATCTAATTCAATTACCTTAAATGGACCATTATAAATTTTATCTAATTTATGGCTTGCATCATTACGGACTAAAACAAAGTCATTAACTTTAATATTTGAAAATTCCAATTTTATTTCCGATTGTCTTTTCCTAACTAATTTTGATTTTTCAAGAAGATCTGCAGCTCGTCTTTGAGCAACATGTAACTTAAATTTTACCTCTTTTTGGTATGATTATATGTTATACAATGGTTCCACCAAATTTTTACTAATGAAATCCAAGACAGGTGGGCATTTCCCAAATACAAGTTCGAATGCACAATAATCATGTACTGTGGATGGTGTGGTATTGTAACAATATGTAAAAAATTTAACCCATATGTCCCAATCTGATTTGTCGGATGAAATATATGTCCTTAAATATTCATTTAATGTCCTATGAGATCTTTCAATTATTCCGAGAGTCTCGTGACGGTACGGAGTAGAGTTTAATTTTTCAACTTTCATTAGGGCACATAATTCATGCAATATTTTGTTCATGTCGGTAAGCAATTTTGCCATCGGACCATAAATCAAAACAAATCCTTCAAAGATCGCTTTTGCAACTTCTTTGGCGGATTTATTCTTAATTGGAATTGTTATTAGGTATTTAGTCAGATCACACATTATTGTGACCGCATATTCATTACCTGAGTCAGATTTGGGTAGGGGGCCTATTGTATCAATAATAACGATATCGAATGACCTTGCTGGTGTAGGCGTTATGATAAGAGGTTCTTTAGGTTTAACACCAGATTTTGCACTTTGACATTCACTACAAGCTTTGACATAACGAGAAATATCCCTCGTCATATTTTTCCAGCGATAACGTCTCCTAATTTTCTTAAGCAAACGGGTTGTTCCAGGATGTACACTCCATACTGGATCATCGTGATATCTCTTGATTATTCTAGCCCTATCAGCATTTGATTGTACCTTTATTAGTGCAGGTATGAGTACTATTTTAAAATTTTTCAATATTCTATTATCGGTATTCTTAAATGTATCAATGTGCATATTATCAAACAAATTATCTTTCAATGATAATTGTAAATACGCGAAGCCGTTATTATTAGCTACTTTTTCAAGCTTTGGCAATAATTGATCTAAGTCAATATTTCCATTAATAATATGCTTCTGCGATTCATAAAGTTTATTTTTTCCACGTTGGATAATAAAATTGTTATTTTTAAAATATAAACGTAGCATTTTACAGTACTCTTGTGTATTGATGGCTTCAAATACGTATAGCGTTTCTTTTATTTTCGTTTATTTTTATCTTCTTTTCTTGTATCACTTGTTTTTCCCTGCTTATTTCGGGTTTGTAGTCTAGTAGTAACTTTAAGAATGTCATTTATATTAGTTTTGCAAATATCAGAGAACTCTATTCGCGACAATGCGTCAGCCGCGTAGTTCTCTCTACCCCTGATGTATTCAATTACAAAGTCGTATTCCTTCAGGTCCAGTCTATTGCGAGTTAATTTTGATGTGGGGTTTTTCATTGAAAATAAATACGTGAGTGGTCTGTGATCACTTCTAACCAAAAATTTTCTACCGTAGACATATGGTCGAAAATGTAGAATTGCCCAATGAATAGCAATTAGTTCTTGTTCTATGGTTGACTTATTGATTTCTCCCTTTGTAAATGCTCTGGATGCATACGCTACTCGCAATTGAATACCTTGATATTCTTGACTTAAAACGGCGCCGCATGCGTATTTACTTGCATCAGTAGTAATGCAAAATTCCATTTCAAAATCAGGATATTGCAGTATTTTAGGACTTAGTAGTTGATTTTTAAGATACTTGAAAGATTTTTCGCATTCTTGAGACCACTCGAAAGGAATGTTTTTCCTGGACAATTTACTCAGGTGTCTTGAATACTCCGCAAAATTGGGAATAAATCTCCTATAATAATTACAAAATGCTATAAAGCGTTTTGCCTCATCACCATTTTTCGGTGTTGGATAATTTTTTATTACGAAGAATTTGCTTTCGTCAGGTAAAATTCCTTTGTCATTGCATTTGTGTCCCAAGAATGTTACCTCTCGGCAGAAGAATGAGCACTTGTCAGGGTGGAGTTTTAAATTATATTTCCGACATATTTCAAAAACGTCTCTAAGATTTCGTAACATGTGGTCAGTTGAGCAACTGATTATGATCAAGTCGTCCATATATAGGACAGCTTGGCTTGGTTTTAAACCTGAGAAGGCTAAGGACATCATTCTCTGAAATGAGTTTGGAGCTATTTTTATGCCATATGGTAATCTTTTGAACCGAAAGGATCCCTTTTCAGTAGAGAAGGATGTAATGTCTCTTGAGTCTTCTTCTAGTTCAACTTGATGGAATCCTGATATTAAATCTAAACACGAAAAAAATTTTACCCTGCCCAACTGATCCAAAATGTCGTCCATGCGTGGCAGAGGATATTTATCGGCAATTAACTTTTTATTAATTGCCCTATAGTCAACGGCTAGTCTCCATCTCTTTTGTTCTCAACCTGGTAAGGGTTTCTTTGGGACTAATAATATTGGACTATTGTATTCGGAAATGGATGGTTCTACTATGTCATCGTCTATTAATTTACGCACTTGCAAATTAACTACATCTTTGTGGGATTGAGGGATTCTATAATTTTTTATATAGACGGGTTGGTTATCACTTAATTTCAGTTTTTGTTTATAAAAGTTATTTACGGTTATTTTTTCCGTTTCTAATGCAAAAACGTCAATAAATTCGGAGCAAAGATTTTTTAACTCTTCATCGACAAATTCCGGAAAATTTTTAGAAAGTTTTCTTATCATTATCTTTATGATTATTTTTAGCTTTACTATGTTGTAGTCGTTAGGACTTTCCGTTCTAATTTGAACGTTTTTGAGGATAAGGTTGTTGTCCGTCGTATTTATAAGTCGAACCATTGATTTAGATTTTGATGTAATGGTATTTGCGATAAAAACACCCTCATCAATCATTTAATGTGGAATTAAATATTCTTCTTCAGTGGTTTGAACGTTAATAAATCTTATCACTTCCGATCTGGCTGGGATAGATATTGAATTTTCCTCAGGTGCGTTCATTAACGGAATCGCTATGTCTGAAACAAAATCATCAGGCCGTAGTATTATTAAATCTCGTTCTCGTGAATAGTCTAGAATGCAATTGTAGTTTCGTACAAAATCAATTCCGTCTACTGGTATAGGAAAGTTGTCACTGACAACGTGAAATTCATGCCCAATAAGAATATCTTCTATCATCAAATCAGTGGGTACTTTTCCAAGGGTAGTGGTTAAACCATGACCTACTCCACGGAGGCTAGTAGTGATACCATAATTTATATGTTTGTTAAGAACCTTTTTTTGTTTAATAAGAGAAATGTCCGCTCCCGTGTCGATGAGAATGTCGTTTTACTGGCATTCAACGATGATCTACAACTGAGATAGGTGTATAGTCCAATATTAATGTTATAAACTTTTGCAATTAAACATTCGGGGGACCTTGCAAGTTTTCCGAATTATCTTCGGTTACAAGCCTTATATTTCTAGTATTTCTGTAGTTATTATTCGCACCATAGCTGCTTCAACCTCTTCCGCGGTAACTATTGTCCCCAACGCGATACCCATTATTGTTATTATTATTATTATTATTATTATTACGCCTATTAGTATTGCTATATCTATTACCCAAACACTGTCTACGATTTGAACCGTTTCCTCTGTTATTGGAACCATAAAAGAGTACTGAATTAGGTTGGCTGAATACTTCTGTACAACTATTTACGAACTTTGCCATCACCTCGTTCATAGTTGAAAAGTTTCCAGACTCCATTATGAGTCTAACCTTTTCATTAGTGGCATTTTTTACTATTGCTTTACCGCTGTTTTTGTAGCGTATGTACTTGCAACTTCGATTGGTAGGCCATCGGAAATGTATGCGCTTTCCAATCTCTTGGCGAGGTCTTCGATCTCACTCGCGTATTAATTGGCATATTTATTATGTTGCCTGATATTCATTAACTTGGCTGTGACTACATCTACTGTTCCTCCCTTAATAGATTTCTTTAGTTTAGTTATGACTTCCTGTAAGGTGGTTTCACTAGATATAATGTTTCTTATCGCACCTTTTAGTTCGGTTTTCACTAAGTTGATTGTGATTGCTTCATGTGCTTCCTTAATGGAATCCACCAAGCACAACGCATCAATGAAGCTTTGCAGGTTATCTGCTTTACCATCATATTCTGGTATTAATTTAGCAGCTGTGTTCAAAAATTCTATTGCTGTTTGAGGCATATTGGCTTTAGTTTTAGTATTTGTCTGTTGTTTTTCAATACCCTTTTGGTTCTTTGTCATTTCCTCATGGAGGCTATGTGGTATTTCTAGTTCTACGCCCTTCTTGAAGCTACTGTTAATAGTTTTTTCCCTTCCTATAATGATACCAAGATAGACTACAGCATATTCTATGGTTATTTGGATATCATTAATGACATTTGCATTTGGGTTTTCAATCTTTGAATCACGATTGCCCATTATGTAAAGTCGGTTAGGTCAAATAAGGTTAAAAAAAAACTGAAAGAAAAACGTCAATTAAGGATGAAAAGTGTAAAAATAAATTGTAATTTAGTAAAAATGTGCAATTAAAAATGCATACGCTTATTTAGTTATTTGTTATTATTTTTTTAAATTATTATTAAAATGAAATTTTTTCACCACTGGAGGGACTCGTGAGTATCGCAGCAGTTTATGATAAAAATAAAAAATTATTGTTCGAAATACTGTATTAACATATATTATTTATGGTAAATTGTATTCTAAATTTGTTAAATCTTAGCCTATTAGTACTATAATCATGTAACTTAGCTCAGTTCACCAGTATTGTTGACAGTCCCGTAGCTACAGTTGCCGCTGCTGCCGTCGCTTGAAGATGTTGTTGTTGATGTTGTTTGGGATGATGGAAGATTTTGTTGTAATTCTTTTCGACTGCTTCTATGTTGAATTTCATTGTTAAATACCGTTTATTTAAATTTATTTCTGTTCCATGTTTATATGTCACAGTATCATTTGCTTTTAAAATTTCCAATTTTTACAAACCACCTTTTGTTTTATTACTCTTTTTATAAAAAAAATTGTTAAAAACTTTTGATTTTGAAGTCTTTTTTTTTGCATTTTTAATTACACTGTTCCGCAATAGTTTTTATTGTTTCTGTTTTTGACTCTATTACTTTTATATAATTTAAACAAATTTTTTTTGTATACCTTTTACTTTATAAATCACTTTTTGAGTTTTAAACCTTTCCTTTTTTTTGTATTTTGGTTATCGTAAATTTGTAAATGAAATGTTATAGTAGTAGGTATGGATATACACATGCATGCCTTATGAGTTTCACTAAAAAATAATTGAATTTTCTTGGTGTTTCTGTTTTGCTGACTCTATATTTTATTATTATTTTTTTGTTAACGTAAATATAAACACTTGTCATAAATTCTTTTATATTTTGCTTAAGTTGCCGTTTTTATATTGGTTCATTGCACTATAAGATTTTTTTATCAAATTTTTCTACACTTTTTTTTGTATATGATCGTTGTCTTGTTTTCAGTTTTTAATGATTTCGGTTTTTCCTTGATTTTCAACATTAAACATTTTAACAAATTCTTTTTATTTATTGTTGTTCTTATGATTTTTATTGTATTTTTTTTTATTTGTTTGTTTTTGTTTGGTTTTATTCTTTAAGTAACACATTTATATTTATGTAAAGCTTAAATTAAATTCAAATTTTGTTTTCGTTTTCTATTTTCGTTATTTTGCTGTTTTGCTTTTTATTCTTGTGTTGTATGTGCGGTTTTTTTATGCTGTTCTTATTATTCTTACAATTTTTTTCACACTCCTCCTCGTTTATTGCGAGGATGGCAGGATCGCCATTTAATGAAAACAACGTTGCTGATTGAATTCTGTTATTAAACTGATTAACTTTTATTATAATTTTCTTAACAAACTAACATACAGCTATATACATACATTTAATGTGTTGAGTTGCGACGTAGACTCGCAGACTGAGAGAATTCACCCTACTGACTAACCGTTGGTATTATGACACCTAGTCGCGAGAGTACGTCACAATATTATATTATATTATATTGTTACATAAATCGAAACGACCTAATATCGTTTAACAATAAAAACGATAAACAAAAGCTGCCAGCTACACCAACACAATACACACGACACAAATACACACTAACAATACAATGAACGTGTTGATTGTCTAAAGCTGCACACACATATGTACAACGAGCCTGGTTGCGCCTGGGACCAACAACAACATGTATGTGACAAAAAGGGATGGACAACTTAAGCAAGGTACACAAACAATAATGTACTAGCAATTTTTAAAAAGGTAAAAACGTTAAAATTGGTGTCAGAAGTGGGATTGCAAAATCCAAAAGTAAAAATAAATAAAAAAATAAATAAAATGAAACTCTCCGAACTAAGAATGGACCGGCTGAAACGAGAGTTGGGTAAACTGGAGCTGCCAACAACGGGCACGAAGAATGAACTGCAAAGGCGGTTAAGGGAACAACAACAACAGCAGCTTCAGGGCATAGACATCGAATCCTACGAGTTCGAGGATGAAGATGAACGAGAGTTACAGGCCCCTGCAACCCCTGTTGACATAAATTCGTTGCTAGCCGCTATGATGGAGAAAATGCAAGTAGCAAACCAGAAGCTATTTGCTGGTGTTCAAGAAGCTTCTAGAGCTGAGAACCAGAAGCTATTCGAAGCTTCCAGAACCGAAAATCAAAAACTTCTAGCTGAAGTGCAAGAAGCTTCTAGAGCCGAAAATCGCAAAATGCAAGAAGCGAACGAAAAGCTATTTGCTAATGTACGAGAAGCTTCTAGAGCCGAAAACCAAAAACTGCAAGCAGCAATTTTGACGAAAATTGAAAAGGAGCTCGAAGCGACAACAGGGAAGCTGCAGGAAATACACGAGTCGGTCAGCAAAAGAATTACTGGTGTGGAGGAAAGGATGTCACATTTAGAAAGGACCGTCGACACGAAAGTGAACGATTTGGGAAAGACCGTCGACGGAAAACTGGTGATAATGGAAGAGAAGATCAACAACCTCCAGAGCCAGAGACCGGAACCAGTGCGAGTAGTATCTGAAAGTACCGGCAGCATAAAACCACCTTGCTTTGATGGTAGCTCACCCCTATCGGTGTTCAAATTCCAATTCGAGACAGTAGAAACGGATGGGACGATGGGGAGAAAGCTCTGGAACTAATTTTGGCTCTAAAAGGTGTCGCAGCCGAGATCCTAGAAACCATGCCAGCCAGCGGCAGGAACAACTACAACGAGTTAATGGTGGCGTTACAGCGTAAATTCGGCGATGAGCACAAACGAGAAATATACCGCATGGAGTTGAGATGCCGGGCGCAAAAGGCAAATGAGTCACTACAATCCTTTGCAATGGAGGTTGAGAGATTAGTGCAGCTAACATACCCCGGAGAAAACCACCCGCTGATAGACAACATTAAGACCGAGGCGTTTGTTAATGGCATACGCGACCCTGACATCAAACTTGCGGTATGCTCTACACAGAAGACAACCTTTGCAGAGGCCGTGGCCTTCGCACTAGGTCAAGAGACAGCTCACGCTATTACTAGACCACAAGTAAGCAAAGTGCTAAGAATGGAAGTCATGGACGAAGAAGAATGTCTGTTAAACAAACTTAAGGCGATGTTGAAGCAAGTTTTGAGAGAAAATGGACAAAAGGGTAAACCCAAATGCTTCAACTGTGGAAACGGTTGCAATTTCCAAAGAAATTGTAAAGCGCCACGGAAAAGATCAAGACAGGTCTCACCAACAAGACGACGTGCCATTGCTACGCCTAAGGCTTCTGATGAACACTACGTTGAAACGAGTAGTTCCAAGAGAAAGCGCGGAAAGGTGGAGAATATCGAGGATCATCCTATGTCGAAAGTACCGAGAATAGAGGCTAATATGAAAATCGAAAAGTCCTCTGACACGTACAACTTATAAAAGTTAGAAGAGGACGCAAGAAGATTAGATCTGATTCCGAACTATCGCCATTAATAAAACGAAGAGTCATAAAACATGGCAAGGCTGATGCTCTATCAAGCTGATCTCGTAATTTGGAGCGTAATCATTATGTAAAGGCTGAGAAGAAGGAATCCACTGTTGATGTCCGGCGAATGCAGATCGAAGCCAATGAAGACTGGTCCGAAGCACAAAAGAGTGACCCAATACTGGCGAAGATAGTAGCAGCCAAGGAAGAGGACAAACGACCTACCAGCAATGAGATATCCGGAGAAGGTCCTCTTACAAAAGCTTATTGGGCACTATGGGACAGTTTACGGCTGATAAACGGATGCTTATATTGACGTTGGGAAAGCGCTGATGGCAGGACCTTATCCAACCTATTAGTAGTGCCTTCCTCCAAAACGAAAGAAGTCCAATAATGGAGCTAGCGGAGGACATCTGGGGGTGACAAAGACGCTGGAAAGGCTAAAACGACGTTTTTATTGGGTTGGATGTCAGCAAGCAGTGGCGGATTGGATAGCAAATTGTACCCAGTGTATTGCATCTAAAGGTTCAGTAAAAAGAAGTCAAGGTCAGCTGCAACAGTATAACTCGGGCGCACCTTTGGAGATTAAAGCGATGGTCAGTAATGGAATGAAAGCCAGGTATGATCGTGCAGCAAATACGGAGGATTTCCATGAAGGACAACTGGTACTACTCTACAACCCAACGCGGAAGAAAGGATTATTCCCCAAGTAGCAAAGTAGCTGGGATGGACCGTATAAAATAATAAAACGGTTAAACGATGTCGTGTACAGGATACAGAGAGCTAGCAGCCCCCGGACAAAAATGAAGGTCGTACATAAAGAGCGACTGGCAAAATATGGGAGTAGAGATAATGAGCCTATTCGGGACGAACAGGCTTAAGTGAGCGACAGTGTTACATAAATCGAAACGACCTAATATCGTTTAACAATAAAAACGATAAACAAAAGCTACCAGCTACACTAACACAATACACACGGCACAAATACACACTAACAATACAATGAACGTGTTGATTATCTACAGCTGCACACACATATGTACAACGAACCTGGTTGCGCTTCGTACCAACAACAACATGGCGACATAAACAGGATTGTTTAAACGAAGGCAAATTAGCAACAGAAGGCGCTGAAGTAAAGGGTGTTTTTTATAGAGGTATAGAACTTTAAGTTGCAATAAAACAACGATGGATTATTCAATTGACATGAATTTTATTTATCCGAAAGATAATCTTGTGGCATTACATTTAAATATGATTTCTGGCATATGACCGTCATGGCTGGCGCGGATGTAGTCCAATCTGGACGTCCAATTTTCGATGACTTTTTCCAACATTTGTGGCCGTATATCGGCAATAATACGGCGAATGTTGTCTTCCAAATGGTCAAGCGTTTGTGGCTTTACCGCATAGACCAATGACTTTACATAGCCCCACAGAAAGTAGTCTAGCGGTGTTAAATCACAAGATCTTGGAGGCCAATTCACAGGTCCAAAACGTGAAATTAGGCGGTCACCAAACGTGTCTTTCAATAAATCTATTGTGGCACGAGCTGTGTGACATGTTGCGCCGTCTTGTTGAAACCACATCTCCTGGACATCATGGTTATTCAATTCAGGAATGAAAAAGTTAGTAATCATTGCTCTATACTGACCACCATTGGCTGTAACGTTCTGGCCACCATCGTTTTTGAAAAAGTACGGACCAATGATTCCACCAGCCCATAAAGCGCACCAAACAGTCAGTTTTTCTGGATGTAACGGTGTTTCCACATGGATTACCTTCACTCCAAATGCGGCAGTTTTGTTTGTTGACGTAGCCATTCAACCAGAAGTGCGCTTCATCGCTAAACAAAATTCGCTTATGAAAATCGGGAACGACGGTAATCTGGTTTTGGGCCCATTCGACGAATCTACGCCTTACTTGATGATCGTTTGGCTTCAATTCTTGCACGAGTTGGATTTTGTAAGCACGCAAACCAAGATCCTTCCGCAAAATCTTCCATAAAGTGGATGGACACGGATCCAATTCCTGTGCTCGATGGCGGATGGACTCATTCGGGTCTTCCTCAATGCTACGCTCTACAGCAGCAATAGCTTCCTCTGTACGCACCGTACAGCGTCTCTGGGGATGCGAGTTATCAATAAGAGTAAACGTGGTGCGAAAACGTTCCATGGTTAATCGAATTAACTGCTCTGATGGACGATTTTGTCGACGATAAAATGGACGTAGTGCGCGATACGTTTTCAGCACAGAACCATTATTTTCGAAATAAAATTGCACTATTTGCAAGCGTTGTTCAGGCGTGAGTCTATTCATGATGAATTGCCAAACCAAACTGAGAATAAATCACTTGACAGCTGTTAAATCGGTCGCCATCTTGAAAAGTAATGCCAACTTAAAGTTCTATACCTCTATAAAAAACACCCTTTATATACTTAAGCTTTTCTTATATTTTAATATAAGTATTGTTTTTGGCATTACATCTTTGTTTTTTTAATAAATTATTCGTGTTTTAATGGCCTGGAGGAATTTAAAGCTCCAGAAATTAGAAGTGTAATTTTATTGAGACATTGTTTTGATTGGTAACAATAGTTAAATTAACTAATTTAATTTATTAAAGTTATAATACATAAAAATACTGTGAAGACAAAAATATTGTGAATAAAACAGTGTGCAAGAGGAATAAATAAACAAAAAAGGAAAGTATAGCTTGTTTTTATTCTTTATTTTTTTTTTTTTTTTTGATAATTTTCCGTTTGTTTGCCAGAAATCTGTGCCCAATTTTGGTTCCGAGGAGTCACTACAACTACCCACCCCTTTACACACAGTCCACAGTCGAACATTTGGTCCTTCGAGCCGGATTTGGAATCTTGTTTTAATTTGTATCGATTCATTTTTAATAAGGTAAAGTTGTTTGTGCTTTATTTTTTATTTCTATTTGGTGGTGATTCATATACTTGTAAAGTTTTGTTGTTTAGTGTAACAGAACTTTACTTGTATATAATCTAACAGTGCATATATTTTCATAAAGTGTTGGTGTTATAATTTCCATAGTACAGACATACTTTAGGAATTTATCGGAGATTAAAACCAAATGGGTTTTATTTTGCACTGTTAATCCCATTTGTCTCGGGTTATAAGGAAATAAAATGTTTAATAAAAGGATCAAATTGGGATGGGAATGGACAGTTGAAAATCGAGTTCAACAACCCAATGTGATATTTGTACATACTTGTGTTTTGATTGGTAATAGTTCGTTGGATGAATAGCGAAGTCTATTACCATTAATAACGATCCTTTGTATCAACTTTTATATTACAGGGATACTTATAACTAAGTGTAATTTTTTAATAATTCATTTTGAATTCAATCTTTTTAATTGTATATAAAGCTGAATTTTGTTAATGGGTTTCCTTTGTTAACATTTTGATTTATTTACTTTACATTTTTGAATGGGAGTTTTTGGTTCCATTAGATCTAAATTAGGGTTGTTTATTCAGTTTGATACATTGAATAGTTGTTGGATAGTTATACTGGAAATTTTGAAACTAAATATATTAAAGTTTCGTATTGCTATTACAATAATTTGTTGATATTTTTGAAATGAAAGTGATTATCGGAAACTCGTCGGTTTAGCTCAATTTCGAATAGTGCGTGACATTGAGGATATATTTGTCAGCCTATTGGTGGACCTTCCTGTATTAATTTTGTTGTTAAACGTCGAGGTGGCCGCGTTGAAGAGTCTCTTTATATTGCTTTCGCTGAGGTAGTAAACGATCGTATTGCTACTATATTTCGGGCGCAATCAATTATTTAGGTTGTAGATCAATATTATTTGATAATTTCGTTGGAAACATTTATCGGTGGATATAAAGAAACGGAATTTTGATGGTTCTGTAATCCCTGCTTAGTTTCTTAGAAAATATTTTATATTCGTTGATTAACTTGTAAATTTACTCAATTTTGGAATTTGAATTTATTAATGCCTAAGTCAAGAAAATTATTGACTTTTGAAACATTTGCCCAAATGTTTCTAGATTTTGAAAAGGATTTTAATGCCACTCAGGAAGCTAATACGGCCTTCTTTATAGAAATTCAGAGGGAAGAATTTAGATTGCTATGGACAAAGGTTAAGGACGCTTATGAAGCCTTTGCCACAGGAGATGAGGAGGACTTAGAAGGTGATCGAGAGGCAGCACGCGAACTTTTCGGCCATTGTCGTTTGGGATACATTTCGGTAGCTGCCCTAATGAGTGAGCTCTCAGACTTTGGTCAATCGATGTGAGATGTCCTCGACCCAGTTTCAAAATGGTCAAAGTAGCAAGAATCACTTTCGGAACCATATACAGTTACCACCATATACCATGGAGGTATTTCATGGTGACTACAAATCCTGGCCATCTTTCCGGGATATTTTCACGGCGGTGTATGTGAATGGCGCCAATATTTCACCTGTCGAGCAATTATTTTATTTGCGGCAGTATACGCGAGGAGAGACATTGGAAATTGTCAAAAAATCACCTTTAACGACCCATGGATTTCAGGAGGCCTGGAATAATCTTAGGGATAGGTTTGAGAACAAGAGAATAAAGATTATTTTTATACTGGAACCTATAAAATTAGAATCGGCTCATAAGATAAAGTGAATCCAAAGAGATATCAATAATTCGATGTCTGCACTTCGGATGCATGATATTGATATCTCTAATTAGGATTCGATTTTCGTATATCTCTGCTCCCCAAAATTGTCCGTACTAACTTTGTCTCTCTGGGAACAGACGATCCAGAACAAAATGGAGATTCCCAAATGAAAGGATTTGGATAATTTTTTGGCTTCGCGGTTTCAATCTCTGGAAACTGTGTCTGAAATTCGGAATTTTTAACCAGTTGGTAGTAGTTCTAGGCCTGCCCCTGAAATTTTCTCTAACCCGAAAAAGGGAGTTCGGTCCTTTTCTACTGGGATGAATGGGAAAGTGTGTAAATATTGCTCGGGAGAACATTTGATAAATCTTTGTCCGAAATTTTTGGGGTTTATCTCCCGAGAGGCGTTTTTGGCTGTGAAGAGGCACAGTCTTTGTATCAACTGTCTCACAAGTGGTCATGGACTCAATGAACGTAAGAGCACTTTTAGTTGTTCGGTATGTGGGTTCAAACACCACACACTACTGCATCGGGAGGTGTCTGGATCCTCTTCGGGAATGAGCGTTTTGGATGTTTCGGGTTCTAGCGGTGCAGTTGAGTCGAATGGTGAGGTCCAGAATTGTTTTGCTGCTACATCGAGGCAGATACTTTTGCGGACTGCGGTAGTTGGTATCTACCACCAAGGGAAAACGTTTAGAGCTAGGGCTCTAATAGATTCAGGGTCTCAAGCTAATTTCATTTCGTTACCTAGTTCAACTGTTAACATATCGCGATCTGCAGCCTTTTCGGGGACTACTTTGGCTGATACCAAATTCGATAGAAGCGGTCACGTTGATATTCTTATTGGTGGTGACGTATACCCTGACATCTTATTTGAAGGTGTCAGGAAGAATATATTACAGGAATATATTATATTATATTATATTATATTATATTATATTATATCATATTATATTATATTATATTATATTATATTATACTATATTATATTATATTATATTATATTATATTATATTATATTATATTATATTGTTACGCAAATCGAAACGACCTAATATCGTTTAACAACAAAAACGATAAACAAAAGCAACACAATACAAATACACACTAACAGTAAGAATACAATGTATTAGAAATAGAGCTCTCGAGAAGGCGAGATCACGAAACTTCCACTTCAAGAATGTTCGTTAGACTGGTTGTGTCGGACTATAAAAGGGCTGGACAAAGCAGGCAGCAGTCAGAGTTAATTCAGTCAGCTTTGTGTGAAGTTGCTTGTGAACAAAATAAGTCGTGGTTGTAAAGATCCAGTGAATACTTGTGTGAACTAGTAAAGTGAATAAACAGATTATTATTGTTGTATCGTTAAGTTGTATACGGTGGCACACAAAAGTAGTGTAAAGAATAAAGAGAGTTTAACTGAAATTAAACACATTTGTTTTTACTTTGTTTGCAATTAACGAACTCATATTTAAACGTTTTTAAAAAGGTAAAAACGTAACAATTGGTGTCAGAAGTGGGATTGCAAAATCCAAAAGTAAAAATAAATAAAAAAATAAATAAAAATAAATAAATAAATAAAATGAAACTCTCCGAACTAAGAGTGGAACGACTGAAACGAGAGTTGGGTAAACTAGAGCTGCCGACAACGGGAACGAAGAATGAACTCCAAAGGCGGTTAAGGGAACATCTGCAGCTTCAGGGCATTAACATCGATTCTCACGAGTTCGAGGAAGAAGAAGAACGGGAAATACAAGCCCCTGCAACTCCGAGCGGTGCTGACATAAATTTGTTGCTAGCCGCTATGATGGAGAAAATGCAAGTAGCAAACCAAAAGCGACAACAGGGAAGCTGGAGGAAATACATGAGTCGGTTAGCAAAAGAATCACTGGTGTCGAAGAAAGGGTGTCAAATTTAGAAAAGACAGTTGACACAAAGGTGAACAATTTAGAAAATACCGTTGACACGAAAGTGAACGATTTGGGAAAGACAGTCGACGGAAAACTCGTGATGATAGAGGAAAAGATCAACAGCGACCAGAACCAGTGCGAGTCGTACCAGACGGTAATGGCAGGATAAAACCACCTTCCTTTGATGGTAGCTCTCCCCTATCCGTATTCATGTTCCAATTCGAGACAGTAGCCAGCAGAAACGGATGGGACGATGGGGAGAAAGCTCTGGAACTAATTTTGGCTATAAAAGGTGCCGCAGCTGAGATCCTAGAAACCATACCAGCCAGCTGCAGGAACAACTACAACGAGTTAATGGTGGCATTGCAGCGTAAATTTGGCGAAGAGCACAAACGAGAACTATACCGCATGGAGTTGAGATGCCGGGCGCAAAAGGCAAATGAGTTACTTCAGGCCTTTGTAATGGAAGTCGAGAGATTAGTGCAGCTGACATTAAACTAGCGGTATGTTCTACACAGAAGACAACCTTTGCAGAGACCGTGGCCTTCGCACTAGCTCAGGAGACAGCTCACGCCATTACTAGACCACAAGTAAGCAAAGTGCGAAGAATGGAAGTCGTGGACGAAGAAGAATGCCTATTAAACAAACTTAAAGAGATGTTGAAGCAAGTTTTGAGAGAAAACGGACAAAAGCGTAAACCGAAATGTTTCAACTGTGGAAAGGGTGGCCATTTCCAAAGAAACTGTAAAGCGCCACGGAAAAGATCAAGACGATTTGCCATTGCTACGTCAAAGGCTACTTATGAACACTACGTTGAAACAAGTAGTTCCAAGAGAAAGCGCGGATAGCCTGAAAATATCGAGGATCATCCTGTCTCCAAAGTACCGATAATAGAGGCTAACATTCTAATCGAACAGTCTCCGGGCATTCATACGGCAAAAGGAAAGACTGCAGCTGGAAAAGCCAGAAGAGAACGCAGGAAAATTAAAGATAACTCGGAGCTATCGCCATTAACGAAACAAAGTAGTATAAAGCAAATGCTCCCTCAAGCCGATCTCGTAATTTAGAATGTAAGCATTGCGTGAAAGCTGAGAAGAAAGAATCCATAGTTGATATCCGGCTAACGCGGATCGAAGCCAAAGAAGACTGGTCCGAAGCACAAAGAAGTGACCCAATAATGGCGAAAATAATAGCAGCTAAGGAAGAGGACAAACGACCCATCAGAAATGAGATATCCGGAGACGGTCCTCTTACAAAAGCATATTGGGCACTATGGGACAGTCTAAGGTTGATAAACGGGTGCTTACATAGACGTTGGGAAAGTGCTGATGGCAAAACCGCATCTAATCTTTTAGTAGTGCCTTCCTCCAAAATGAAAGAAGTGTTAAAGGAATTCCATAATGGAGCTAGCGGAGGACATCTTGGAGTGACCAAGACGCTGGAAAGGCGAAAACAACGTTTTTATTGGGTTGGATGTCAGCAAGCAGTGTCGGACTGGATAGCAAACTGTACCCAGTGTATTGCAGCTAAAGGTGCAGTAAGAAGAACTTGAGCTCAGCTGCAACAATATAACTCAGGCGCACCTTTCGAGCGGATAGCGATGGACGTAGCAGGCCCTTTTCCTGTCAGCAATGCCGGAAAACGATATGTTCTCGTTGTGATGGACTATTTCAGCAAGTGGCCGGAAGTGTATGCCATACCTAATCAAGAGGCGAACACCATACATTCCGATCAAGGCAGACATTTCGAGTCGGCTGTATTCTTAAGAAAACTCGAACGACGCCGCTTCACCCACAGTCAGACGGAATGGTGGAGCGGTTTAACCGAACCATGGAGGAATGCATGCGGAAAGTAGTGAGCGAGCAACAGAAGGAATGGGACGAACACATTCCAAGGTTTATACTGGCGTACCGATCTGCAGTCCATGATTCAACATCCAGATCACCCGCCAATGTTATCTTTGGGACAGAGATAAAACTGCCCGGTGACTTAGACTTTGGTGTTAAGCCCGCCACAGAGAGGGACGAAACATACACTGGAAAAGAAGAAACTCTGAATGAACTTCATGAGTTTGTGCGCACCCATATAAAAATGGTCAGTGATAGAATGAAAGCCAGGTATGATAGAGCAGCAAACACGGAGGGCTTCCATTAGGGACAAATGGTTCTACTATACAACCCAAAGCGGAAGAAGGGATTATCTCCCAAACTACAAACCAGCTGGGATGGACCGTATAAAATAATAAAGCGGTTAAACGATGTCGTGTACAGGATACAGAAAGCGAACAGCCCCCGAGCAAAAATGAAGGTCGTACACATAAAGCGACTGGCAAAATATGGGAAAAGAGATAATGAGCCTATTCGGGACGAACAGGCTTAAGTGGGCGGCAGTGTTACGCAAATCGAAGCGACCTAATATCGTTTAACAACAAAAACGATAAACAAAAACCACACAATACAAATACACACTAACACTAAGAATACAATGAACTTGTTGATTATCTAAAGCTGCACACACACATATGTACGACGAACCTGGTTGCGCCTGGTACGAACAACATGTATGTGACAAAAAGCGATAGACAACATAAGCAAAGTACACAAACAACAATGTATTAGCAATAGAGCTCTCGAGAAGGAGAGATCACGAACCTTCCACTTCAAGAATGTTCGTTAGACTGGTTGTGTCGGACTACAAAAGGGCTGGACAAAGCAGGCAGCAGTCAAAGTTAATTCAGTCAGCCTTGTGTGAAATTGCGTGTGAACAAAATAAGTCGTGGTTGTAAAG
>OW388081.2:63511897-63565149 GCA_936449025.2 Sarcophaga subvicina
TTTTAGCTCCGTAGTTCTTTTAGTTCTCGTTTCTTATTCGCTCATTTCATTCTTATTCGTTCTATTAATTTGTTTATCGTTCTTATGTGTGACATTCCTATTGGAATTGTGGTTTTGAAGAGAAATACTTTAATAGGCCATTTACACTACAGCGAAATCTAGTAGATTAGATTTCAAATCTTGCTCAAAATCTAGATCGTTTACATTGGATTTATTTGACAGTAGCAAGATTTCATTTTAAAAACAAAAACAGCTGACTGAAATTTAAAAGAAAATAATAATATTTACAAATTTAGTTTAATACCAAACAAAAATGAAAAATATAGTACATTAAGCATATATATATACATATAAGCATATATATAGGTAATAATATATAAATATTAAACCGCACTTTAATACAGGTTCGTCATGGGTCATTCTGGGAGCAAGATGTTCCTAATATTTCATATGATATGTTCATTGAAAAGCCGCCAAACTTTTCATTTGTTATGCTTAACCTCTTCAGGGACGATTTTTTTATGGTGACAAAAAAATGATTAAATTTTGTTTTCTTTTTAAAGTATTTAATTTTATTTAAATAGGAATTCAGAAAACAAAAAAGAATGAAAATTCACAAAAAGGAATAACGTCCACATTTGTGGTCACTGAGCGTTAATGGTAATTTATGTGTGATATGATTTCATACATTCCGGGCATATCAGGCATATATATTCTTAACATTTCTCACAAATGTAGATAGTTCGTCTTACACAATTTTTATCGTGACATCTGGGGGGATTTTTCAGTTCCTTGTATTTAGGATAATGACCCATACCGTCCAGTCTAATTCCAGGATTCACTTTTGTCCATCTTTTAGATTTTTTAGTTAGTCATGGTAAAACTTATTACATTAAATACATCTGATATTATTTTTTTTTAAATATTAACGGTTTCTTGATATAATCCACTAAAACAGATTGCCGAAGAATTATTTCACTTTTTTGTTTATTTATCTAACTATGGGTCGGAAGTAATATCATCAGTGCAGACAAACGGTAAAATGTTTACTTCTGTTGTTGGAGGATTTGGTAGTCAATAACTTACTATAAAATTTTTGTTTTTTTTATTATTATTATAATTATGATTATAAAAAATTAAACGTACACATATGTGGCCAAGGGCGTGAAGAGGTTAAAGTTTTGTTTTTAAATTGAAATGTCATTTTTTCCTACTCAGCGTTGTATTTTTAAGTACTATTTGGCAAAACACATAGTTGCATTTCTATTTTTAGTAGATTTTGAGTAGATTTTGCCGAAATCTACAAAATAAGTAGATTTTGTTTTGTATGGGAAATCTAGTTAAAATCAACTAGATTTGGCTCGAAATCTCATAAGTACTAGATTTCGCTGTAGTGTAAATGGCCTATAAGCATGATTCTCATTGCTCTATTCTGTAGTTTTTGCAATCTTTCGATCCGATGAGCCGTGCAACATGTGAAAAATATTGTCGAACCGTATTCGAAATGAGTAGTTATCATTGTGTTGTATATATTAACCGCCGTTAAAATTGAGACTTGGTCTCTTATTCGTTTAAAAAAACTAATCTTTTTGCCGATCTTCTTACATATGTAATCAATATGATTTTTAAATTTTAAGTTTTTATCATTAATAAAGCCTAAATATTTTATTTGGTTCACTTTTTCTATTATTTGATTATTTATTTTAAAAATTATATTGCTGTCTGAATTTAGTTGAGATTATTATAACATATTTGTTCAGATACTCCTTCCGTAAAAATAAGCGTATCGTTAGCATATAGAACTTGTGGGAGTCCTTAATAAACTTACAAATTTAATAAAACTACTTTTTAAAAAAATTAAGTATCGATAAAATTTTTATAAAATACGATAAAATGCAACAATGCCTTTATATATACAATTTTATATAATTTTTAATTTCTATAAATCATAATATGCCATGATATGTATTATATGAAATAGTATTAGTGCTGTAAAATAGAATGTTCTAGAAAAATAAGATTTTAGTATATATACGAGTTTTCAATAAAAATGTATTTAGTAGCTGACAAGATTTTCTAGAAGCAACACGCATTTTCAATTAAATTGTCTCTACAATTGGTGACCCCGACGACTTAAATAAAGGAAAGCGCTATGAACGACGGAAGACAAAGTCACAACGCCGACTTGGCACAAACTTCATCTGAACAATCAGAATCGTCAACTACCACGTCTGCCGTTAACCACGATAGCAACGTATGTGTCAACAGAGTCTCAGTTAAGGTGCCACCGTTTTGGGCTGAGCAACCTGAAATTTGGTTTGCACAGGTTGAGGCTCAATTCAGTATCTCGGGAATAAATAACGACATTTCAAAATTCAACACGGTTGTAGCAGCCATTGAGAGCAATATTCTATCTCAAACATGTGACGCAATTTTAAATCCTCCTGAACAAGACAAGTACAACAATCTTAAATCCGCTATCATAGAAAGATATTGCGATAGTGAACAGAAAAAAATTCAAAAACTTATATCTGAGGTGCATTTATGAGACAAACGTCCTACACAGTTGCTAAACGAGATGAGTGGTTTAGCAAAAGGTAAAATTAATAATGATTTTTTGAAGTCACTTTGGTTACATAGACTACCAGCGCAAACTAGAGCCATTTTGCAAGCATCAAACGCAGACCTTCCAGAGCTCGCTAAATTAGCCGATAAAATAATAGAAGTTTCGGATTTTCATCAAATTGCATCTATACGCAAGGAACAACATCATGACAATGAAAGTGACCTTCGTATACAACGGATCGAAAAACAAGTAAGTCAACTTTTAAATACGCGCGGAGGACGATTTAGAAACAGGAGTAGAAATCGCAACAAAAGTCGAGAAAGACGACCAACAACACATTCAAGTTTCAACAATAAATGCTGGTATCATGAACAATTTGGTAGCAAGGCACGGAAATGCCGGCCACCATGCAATTTTTCTGCAAATGTTCCAAAAAACTAAAACCATCACCCTACTCCACGAGCAGTACTGGTGATCGTCCTTTTCAAATTGCTCGTCTTGTAATTCGTGATTAAAATACCAGTATACAGTTTTTAGTAGACACAGGCGCCGACGTTTCTGTCATTCCCCCAAAGCCAGCCGATAAAATCAAAAAACATTCAACACCAACTTTTTACGCAGCAAATGGTTCACCAATCAAGTCATTTGGTCAACGTCGCCTTAATTTGTCATTTGGTTTGCGTCGGAACTTAACATGGAATTTTTACATCGCTGACGTTAAAACGGCTATCATCGGATCTGACTTTTTAAAAGCATATAATTTGCTTGTCGACATGAGAAGAGGCAAATTAATTGACAAAACAACTTTAATGGAATCAAGAGGAAATTTAACAAAAAATTTGGATATTAAACTTTTAATAAGGAAAACCGGCAACAAATTTTCAAATATTCTGAGTGAGTATAGCGATTTGACTATTCTCAATTCAAATAAGACGCCTATAACCACTAGCACAACACACCACATTGTGACCACCGGCCCTCCAGTTTTTACTCGACCGAGACGACTCGTTGGTGAAAAATTTGAAGCAGCCAAAAAAGAATTCCAATTTTTAATGGAAAAAGGTATCTGTCGACCATCAAAAAGTCAGTGGACAAGTCCACTGCATTTAGTCCGAAAAAGAAATAACAAGTGGAGGCCTTGTGGTGACTATCGAGCTCTCAACGCGATCACGATTCCGGACAGGTATCCAATTCCTTTCCTCCACGACGTAACTAGTATTCTTCACGGTAAGAAGATATTTTCTGCTATTGATTTGCAACGCGCTTATCACCAAATACCAATCGAACCTGCTGATATTCCAAAGACAGCCATTTCAACACCATTTGGTCTCTACGAATTTTCTTATATGACGTTTGGATTAAGAAATGCTGCCCAAACATTCCAACGATACATTGACGACGTGCTACGAGGTTTGGATTTCACATTTGCATATATAGACGATATTCTAGTTGCATCAATCGACGAAGAGCAATACGAGAAAGATTTACGAGTGGTTTTTGACCGATTACGAAAAGGCAATTTATCAATTAATGCTGATAAATGTAAACTCGGGCAATCAGAACTCGAGTTCTTAGGCCACACTATAACAAGCGAAGGTTTACGTCCACTCAAAAGTCAAGTTGAAGCTCTGCGAAATTTTTCCAAACCTATAATAGCGAAAGACCTTAAAAAATTTTTAGGAATGCTGAATTTTTATCATCCATTTCTAAAAAACGCTACCAAACATCAAAGTGTACTTCAAAATTTAATAAACGGCAACAGAAAAAACGACAAAACAAAAATTATTTGGTCAGATGAAGCTGTAGATGCATTTGAAGCCTGCAAAGACGATTTAGCTAATGCTACCACTTTGAGTTACATGTCACCCCACAGTAACTGTAGATGCATCAGATACTGCCGTTGGAGCTGTACTACATCAGATTGTCAATGGAGTTGCTCAACCACTCGGATTTTATTCTAAGCAACTTACCAATGCTCAGCAGAATTATAGCGCCTGTGATTGAGATTTAACAGCTGTGTATCAAGGAGTTCAACATTTTAAGTATGCCTTAGAGGGTCGCACATTTACAATTTATACTGACCACAAGCCTTTAGTCTTCGCATTTCAACAAAAAAGTGAAAAAGCTCCGCCACGTAGAGTACGACAATTAGATTTTATAAGTCAATATTCCACCGATATCCGTCACATTAAAGGCACCGAAAATGTAACAGCTGATTGGCTCTCTCGAATAAATAATAGTACAACAGATGTAATTGATTTTAATGCAATGTCTATTGCACAGCAAAATGATAACGACTTAAAATCTTTGTTACAGTCAGGTAAGAAGTCATCTCTTAAACTTATACTTTTACCTATTCCATGTTCTCCGAAATTTTTATACTGCAATGTTAATGGTTCAAATATAAGACCATAGGTGCCTGTTGAACAACGAAACTCCATTATGAACAAATTGCACAATTTATCTCATCCCAGCATCAGAGCTACAAGAAAACTTGTAAAGGAGCGCTACGTATGGCCTGGTTTATCTAAAGATGTTGGAAATTTTGTTCGAGGGTGTTTACAATGCCAAAAAGTAAAAATTAATAGATACACATCTGCTCCTTTGAACAGCTATACCACACCCGACAAGCGTTTTCAACATATTAATATTGATCTAATTGGACCACTTCCGACATCAGCTGGAAACCGTTATTGTCTCACATGTATAGATCGCTTTTCCAGATGGCCAACAGCAATTCCTATACCCGATATTTCAGCTCACACAGTAGCAACAGCTTTTATTAATGGATGGGTAGCTTTATATGGAGTACCAGAAAGGATAACGACAGATTTAGGAAGACAATTTGAGGCCATCCTTTTTCAAGAACTAACGAATACACTTGGCATACAACACTTACGTACAACGGCATACCATCCCCAAGCAAATGGTATGATTGAAAGATGGCATCGTTCTCTTAAAAATGCCATTAAGTGCTATGCTTCAAAGGATTGGAGTTTTGCTCTTCCTCTCGTTCTTCTTGGACTTCGAACTACAGTGAAATTAGACATCGGAGCAAGTCCAGCAGAATTACTATATGGCACGCAACTACGTTTACCAGGTGAGTTCTGGGTGAAGAGTGAAATTAAAGACAGTCAAACCGATTTCGTACAACAACTACGTCGAATAATGAATGATCTAAGAGTTCCTAGCCCATCATGGCATTCAAATAACAAGCATTATGTCGATCCAGATTTAAAAACATGCAAATTCGTTTTTGTACGGGTAGATCGAATTCGTAAGCCTTTAGAACCAGCGTATGAAGGTCCTTTTGAAGTCCAGAAACGCTACGATAAATATTTTGTGATAATAAGAGGAAAAAGAAGTGACAAAATATCGATTGACCGAATTAAACCAGCAAGAATCTATACCAGCGACTCTAAAGGGTGTTTAGTTAAGGAGTTAACACAGCCAGTTCCTAATAAAGTTGAAAATAATGAAAGAGTTACTCGTTTTGGAAGACGTGTAAGATTTCCGAACTGGTACCCGTAACGAAATACTAACCGGGGGGTATTGTGGGAGTCCTTAATAAACTTACAAATTTAATAAAACTACTTTTTAAAAAAATTAAGTATCGATAACATTTTTATAAAATACGATAAAATGCAACAATGCCTTTATATATACAATTTTATATAATTTTTAATTTCTATAAATCGTAATATGCCATGATATGTATTATATGAAATAGTATTAGTGCTGTAAAATAGAATGTTTTATAAATTTTAGTATATATACGAGTTTTCAATAAAAATGTATTCAGTAGCTGACAAGATTTTCTAGAAGCATTTTCAATTAAATTGTCTCTACAAACTATTTCGCACTTGTTCAATACGTTTGGCATATCACTTATATATAGTACGAATAGTAGTGCTCCCAATATCAATCCTTGTGGCACACCGTATTCGTTGTAATGTATGTGAGACCTAATGTCATTTACTTTCGTTATTTGCTTCGTTTGTTAAATATGATTCAAACCATTTTAATTCTATGTCTTCGATGCCATATGCTTGTAATTTTTGCAGAAGTATTTTTCTATCGATGGTTTCGAAAGCTCTTTTAAAATCCAGGAAAATACCCAATATTTTATTATTCTTGTCTGTCTTTTTCCATCTGTTAATTAAATAATTAATTGCTGTTTCACATGAGAATTTTTTCCTGAAACCGGACTGATATTTCGATAGTATTTTCTTAGATTCTAAGTACTGCTCCAACTGTTCCTTAACCACTTTTTCCATTATCTTTTCACACGTCTTAAGAGTATTTATTGGCCGATATTCATCACATCTTTTTGTTTTTGCAACCTTCTCAATTGGTGTTACCATCGCTGTTTTCCAATTTTCTGGAAACACTCCTGTTTGTAGTGATTTGTTCACTATCCTTATATCCTTATCCACATATCGTCTGCCGACGATATGCCAACTATTTATGATCATGTCACTTGATATTTTATTATAGTCCGATTTTTCTTTAGGCTTTTACAAATTGTTTTTAATTCTTCTAATGTTATTTCCCGAAATTTAAATTTGGAATTTATCACAGTTATTCTATTGACATATTGCACATTATCTATCCCACCTCTTATCATTTTAATACTATTTATAAAATATTTATTCAAATTATCTGCTATATCAAAATTGTCTTTACATTCTACCTGATCAAATATTACAGTTTCTAATCCACTCCGATTTTTTTTAAATAAGATTTTTTATCTCCTTCCACATTTTCTTTTGATCAGTTGCGTTATTAATTTTGTTATTAATATAACTTTTTTGCGTTTTCAATTTTAACTTTATATAAATTTCGCATCGCTTTATATATAGCCCACGCTTCACTAGAGTTTTCTATTTTTGCTATATTGTATTTATAATTTTTTTCTCTTTTTAAACGTCTTACTTCCTCATTGAACCAATTTATATTACAATTTTCTTTAATTTTTCGCCTTCTTGTCATATTTTTGTTAAAATTATATGGACAAATATTATTGCTCATAGCAAGCCTGTATACTTATCTATACATTTTGGTTTTAACATCAATTGTTCTTTGATATAATTGTGAAAAGCATAATATGTGTACATATTAATAATTACAATAAACTGTCTCTTCTAATTTTACTTTTGAACCATACAGACGTATTTTATTTACGCTGCGCACATTTTCATATTTTAATAGGTTATGGACCTATAAGTCACGAAATATTTGTTTAAATAACTAAAAAAAATTGATTTAAAATTGTGCTGAATTGGTTTGAAGTAAAAAGTTCCGTGGATCTTTGAAATATTGTTGGTTTTTTATCCCTAGTATTTCTGAATTCGTAAAGAAAAAATGGCGTCATCATCTCCCATGTTCCCGTTCGAGAAATTGCGTGGTCATGAAAATTTCGCCGTTTGGAAGCGGCATGCAAAGTCTTATTTAATAATTAGACATTGCTGGAAGCTGATAGAAACACCTCTTTCGAATGAACCTAAGGAAACAGATGTGGAAGCGGATGAGCGTGCGCTTGCGGAACTCACACTGATGATAGAGCCGAGTAATTTTGCGCATATAGCAACTGCAACTTCGTCACATGAAGCATGGAATGCGTTGTTAGCAGCCTATGAGGACAAAGGATTAACGCGTAAAGTTGCGTTGTTAAAACAATTAGTCCAAATAAAGCTATCGGATTGTGAGTCTATGCCCGACTATGTAAATCGGCTTGTAATGACGTCACTAAAGGTAAAGAACGCTGGGTTGAATATTGACGATGAACTGACAGCGTCGTTAATGCTGGCTGGCTTGCCTGATGAATTTCGAGCTTGGTGTTGGCTGTGGAGAATTCGGTTAGTGATTTAACCGTCGATACAGTTAAAACTTTACTACTTCAAGATGCAAAATTTGATACGAAAAATTAAGGTAATGCGTTGTATTCAAAAGAGAAATCCTCAAGAACAGGTAATAAAAAATTTCGTTGTCACGCCTGTAAAGAAGTTGGACCTTATATCAAATTTTGCCCCAATAAGAAGACAGAAAAAACTAACACTAAAAATAATTATAAAAAGGATTTCAATGCATTGTATGCCTCGTTGCTAGTAAATGAAAACGATAGTGTTACCGATTGGTATGTCGATTCGGGGGCGACATCTCACATGACAAATAAATCAAACATTTTATTTAATAAAAAGGAAGTTGTAAATAAAGACGTGGTTGTCCCAAACAAAACCAAAATTCCAGTTAATTGTATCGGCGATGTAAAAATGTCATTGTCTAACAAGAAAAATATCAGTACAATTGTAAGAAATGTGGAGTATGTGCCGGAAATTTGTGCAAACCTCCTTTCTGTGCGTCAGATGACAAAAAATGGAAATAAGGTGATTTTTGAAAAGGATCACTGCAAGATTTTTAATAAGAGAAATCAAATTGTGGCAAGCGCTAATGTAGTAAACGATTTATATCGTCTGGACTGCAATTCAACAGAAACGTCTAGACCTGAGGAACGTATAATGTCTGCAATAGAATGTGAAATTTGGCATTGTAGACTTGGTCATATATCCCATGAAAATTTATGCGCTGTTAAAAAATGTCTGCAATGGTATATACTTCTCTGGATTGAAGAAAAATAATTGCGTGATTTGTGTTAAAGGCAAACAAAGCAGATCGCCATTTAAAGAAGTTGGTAAACGCGCAGAAAACGTTCTTGATTTGATACACTCAGATGGCATGGGTCCAATAAATGTTAGTTCGTTTTCGGGATCACGATATATATTGACATTTGTTGACGATTACTCACATAAAGTATTTGCTGTGCCAATAAGACAAAAATCTGAAGTTCTGGGTGAGTTTAAAAAGGTCAAAGAATTTGCTGAAAAACAATGTGGACGTAAAACTAAAGTATTGCGTTCCGACAATGGAACTGAATATGTAAATGACCATTTTAAGGAGTTTATTGAAAAAAATTGTATTTTACATCAAAAAACTTGTCCATACACACCAGAACAAAACGGTGTTGCAGAACGTACGAATCGCACAATTGCTGACAGAGTACGCTGCATGTTAATTGATTCAGGACTTTACGAAAAATTTTGGGCAGATGCGGTGGTAACTGCAGCATACTTATTAAATCGTATGCCAGTACGAAACAACACACGCTGTCCTGAGGAGATTTGGTCGAACAAGAAACCAAACCTGAAATATATTCGAATTTTTGGTAGTAAGGCAATAGTACATGTGCCAAAAGAAAAGCGCTCGAAATTTGCGCCAAAGTCAATAGAATGTATATTTGTTGGCTATTGTAACCAAGCAAAAGGCTATAGACTCTTTAACCCTGAAACGAAGAAAATAGTTGTGAGCCGTGACGTCGTATTTTTTGAAACAGAAGACAAGGTAATCTATAAAAAAGAAACAAAATTGAATTTTCCTTCGTTTGTTATAGATGTTTCTGAAAACGATGAAATTGAAAGTAGCAGCATAGACAATTCTAAGGGGGCAGTGACTGAAGAATTGTCAATTACTGCTACAGAAAATAATTTTGATGCTGACTCTAATCTCAACGAAGCAAAAGAGTTTGTTGATGCCACAAGTTTATCCGAAGAAGAAAAAGAAACTGAAGCACGTGATCGTACACATTCACCTGAAGAAGATGTCCCGCCAGTTGAACGCAAAATACGGCGATCAGAGAGAATTTTTAATAAATTAAAGTCGTCTTATAATTTTTGCGCCGTTGAATTCGTATCCAATGATCCATCTGCAGTTAAAGAAGCACTTTCATCCCCACATGCAGAATTGTGGCAAAATGCAATGAAAGAAGAGTATGATTCGCTTATGCTGAACAAGACTTGGACATTGTCAAAATTACCTGAAAAGAAAAAGGCCATACCTTCGAAATGGGTATTCCAAACTAAGGTAGATGGCGCTGGGGAAATAGTTCGGTATAAGGCTCGTCTTGTAGCTAAGGGATTTAATCAACAGAAGGGTATCGACTATAACGAAACCTACGCGCCAGTAGTAAGATATACATCAATTCGTTTCTTATTCGCTCTTGCTGCAAAGTATAATTTATTTGTACATCAAATGGATGCAGTAACAGCATTCCTCAACGCTAAGTTGCAAGAAGAAATCTACATGACGCCACCAATTGGCTTTGACGATGGTTCTGGTTTAGTTTGCAAGCTGAATAAGTCGCTTTATGGCTTAAAACAATCGAGTCGTGCATGGAACGAGGAACTGAACAATGTCCTGTTAATGTTATGGTCTGAAACGAAGCGATGTAGACCAGTGTATATATTATCATAAAGATAGAGATGCAATTCTTATTTTGGCAATATATGTTGATGACGTTTTAATATTTGCAAGCCAAATGAAAGTAATCAACAATGTTAAAAAGGCGTTATCCACAAAGTTTAAGATGAAGGATTTGGCGGAGGCCGCATCAGTTTTAGGTATGCGCATTACAACTGATAAGACGGTAAAAACTATAAAAATTTATCAGAGCCAATACATTACTGATGTCTTAGCACGTTTTGGCATGGATCAATGTAATGCAACTGCGACGCCAATTGATTTGAATCAAAAGTTGACGGAAGAAATGTGTCCAGATAACGATGATGAAATGCAGCAGATGAAGGATGTTCCTTACATGGAAGCTGTTGGCTGTTTATTATTCGCTGCACAGATTATCAGGCCAGACATTTGCTTTGCTGTAAATATGTTAAGCAGATTTTCTCAAAATCCTGGTAAAGCTCATTGGAATGGCGTTAAACGAGTTATGAGATATTTAAAAGGCACTATTGATAAAGGTTTGATTTACAACGACAAATCAAGTGAAATCATTGGTTTTTATACTGCAATGTTAATGGTTCAAATATAAGACCATACGTGCCTGTTGAACAACGAAACACCATTATGAAAAAATTGCACAATTTATCTCATCCCAGCATCAGAGCTACAAGAAAACTTGTAAAGGAGCGCTACGTATGGCCTGGTTTATCTAAAGATGTTGGAAATTTTGTTCGAGGGTGTTTACAATGCCAAAAAGTAAAAATTAATAGATACACATCTGCTCCTTTGAACAGCTATACCACACCCGACAAGCGTTTTCAACATATTAATATTGATCTAATTGGACCACTTCCGACATCAGCTGGAAACCGTTATTGTCTCACATGTATAGATCGCTTTTCCAGATGGCCAACAGCAATTCCTATACCCGATATTTCAGCTCACACAGTAGCAACAGCTTTTATTAATGGATGGGTAGCTTTATATGGAGTACCAGAAAGGATAACGACAGATTTAGGAAGACAATTTGAGGCCATCCTTTTTCAAGAACTAACGAATACACTTGGCATACAACACTTACGTACAATGGCATACCATCCCCAAGCAAATGGTATGATTGAAAGATGGCATCGTTCTCTTAAAAATGCCATTAAGTGCTATGCTTCAAAGGATTGGAGTTTTGCTCTTCCTCTCGTTCTTCTTGGACTTCGAACTACAGTGAAATTAGACATCGGAGCAAGTCCAGCAGAATTACTATATGGCACGCAACTACGTTTACCAGGTGAGTTCTGGGTGAAGAGTGAAATTAAAGACAGTCAAACCGATTTCGTACAACAACTACGTCGAATAATGAATGATCTAAGAGTTCCTAGCCCATCATGGCATTCAAATAACAAGCATTATGTCGATCCAGATTTAAAAACATGCAAATTCGTTTTTGTACGGGTAGATCGAATTCGTAAGCCTTTAGAACCAGCGTATGAAGGTCCTTTTGAAGTCCAGAAACGCTACGATAAATATTTTGTGATAATAAGAGGAAAAAGAAGTGACAAAATATCGATTGACCGAATTAAACCAGCAAGAATCTATACCAGCGACTCTAAAGGGTGTTTAGTTAAGGAGTTAACACAGCCAGTTCCTAATAAAGTTGAAAATAATGAAAGAGTTACTCGTTTTGGAAGACGTGTAAGATTTCCGAACTGGTACCCGTAACGAAATACTAACCGGGGGGTATTGTGGGAGTCCTTAATAAACTTACAAATTTAATAAAACTACTTTTTAAAAAAATTAAGTATCGATAACATTTTTATAAAATACGATAAAATGCAACAATGCCTTTATATATACAAATTTATATAATTTTTAATTTCTATAAATCGTAATATGCCATGATATGTATTATATGAAATAGTATTAGTGCTGTAAAATAGAATGTTCTATAAATTTTAGTATATATACGAGTTTTCAATAAAAATGTATTCAGTAGCTGACAAGATTTTCTAGAAGCAACACGCATTTTCAATTTAATTGTCTCTACAAACTATTTCGCACTTGTTCAATACGTTTGGCATATCACTTATATATAGGACAAATAGTAGTGCTCCCAATATCAATCCTTGTGGCACACCGTATTCGTTGTAATGTATGTGAGACCTAATGTCATTTACTTTCGTTATTTGCTTCGTTTGTTAAATATGATTCAAACCATTTTAATTCTATGTCTTCGATGCCATATGCTTGTAATTTTTGCAGAAGTATTTTTCTATCGATGGTTTCGAAAGCTCTTTTAAAATCCAGGAAAATACCCAATATTTTATTATTCTTGTCTGTCTTTTTCCATCTGTTAATTAAATAATTAATTGCTGTTTCACATGAGAATTTTTTCCTGAAACCGGACTGATATTTCGATAGTATTTTCTTAGATTCTAAGTACTGCTCCAACTGTTCCTTAACCACTTTTTCCATTATCTTTTCACACGTCTTAAGAGTATTTATTGGCCGATATTCATCACATCTTTTTGTTTTTGCAACCTTCTCAATTGGTGTTACCATCGCTGTTTTCCAATTTTCTGGAAACACTCCTGTTTGTAGTGATTTGTTCACTATCCTTATATCCTTATCCACATATCGTCTGCCGACGATATGCCAACTATTTATGATCATGTCACTTGATATTTTATTATAGTCCGATTTTTCTTTAGGCTTTTACAAATTGTTTTTAATTCTTCTAATGTTATTTCCCGAAATTTAAATTTGGAATTTATCACAGTTATTCTATTGACATATTGCACATTATCTATCCCACCTCTTATCATTTTAATAATATTTATAAAATATTTATTCAAATTATCTGCTATATCAAAATTGTCTTTACATTCTACCTGATCAAATATTACAGTTTCTAATCCACTCCGATTTTTTTTAAATAAGATTTTTTATCTCCTTCCACATTTTCTTTTGATCAGTTGCGTTATTAATTTTGTTATTAATATAACTTTTTTGCGTTTTCAATTTTAACTTTATATAAATTTCGCATCGCTTTATATATAGCCCACGCTTCACTAGAGTTTTCTATTTTTGCTATATTGTATTTATAATTTTTTTCTCTTTTTAAACGTCTTACTTCCTCATTGAACCAATTTATATTACAATTTTCTTTAATTTTTCGCATTCTTGTCATATTTTTGTTAAAATTATATGGACAAATATTATTGCTCATAGCAAGCCTGTATACTTATCTATACATTTTGGTTTTAACATCAATTGTTCTTTGATATAATTGTGAAAAGCATAATATGTGTACATATTAATAATTACAATAAACTGTCTCTTCTAATTTTACTTTTGAACCATACAGACGTATTTTATTTACGCTGCGCACATTTTCATATTTTAATAGGTTATGGACCTATAAGTCACGAAATATTTGTTTAAATAACTAAAAAAAATTGATTTAAAATTGTGCTGAATTGGTTTGAAGTAAAAAGTTCCGTGGATCTTTGAAATATTGTTGGTTTTTTATCCCTAGTATTTCTGAATTCGTAAAGAAAAAATGGCGTCATCATCTCCCATGTTCCCGTTCGAGAAATTGCGTGGTCATGAAAATTTCGCCGTTTGGAAGCGGCATGCAAAGTCTTATTTAATAATTAGACATTGCTGGAAGCTGATAGAAACACCTCTTTCGAATGAACCTAAGGAAACAGATGTGGAAGCGGATGAGCGTGCGCTTGCGGAACTCACACTGATGATAGAGCCGAGTAATTTTGCGCATATAGCAACTGCAACTTCGTCACATGAAGCATGGAATGCGTTGTTAGCAGCCTATGAGGACAAAGGATTAACGCGTAAAGTTGCGTTGTTAAAACAATTAGTCCAAATAAAGCTATCGGATTGTGAGTCTATGCCCGACTATGTAAATCGGCTTGTAATGACGTCACTAAAGGTAAAGAACGCTGGGTTGAATATTGACGATGAACTGACAGCGTCGTTAATGCTGGCTGGCTTGCCTGATGAATTTCGAGCTTGGTGTTGGCTGTGGAGAATTCGGTTAGTGATTTAACCGTCGATACAGTTAAAACTTTACTACTTCAAGATGCAAAATTTGATACGAAAAATTAAGGTAATGCGTTGTATTCAAAAGAGAAATCCTCAAGAACAGGTAATAAAAAATTTCGTTGTCACGCCTGTAAAGAAGTTGGACCTTATAGCAAATTTTGCCCCAATAAGAAGAAGACAGAAAAAACTAACACTAAAAATAATTATAAAAAGGATTTCAATGCATTGTATGCCTCGTTGCTAGTAAATGAAAACGATAGTGTTACCGATTGGTATGTCGATTCGGGGGCGACATCTCACATGACAAATAAATCAAACATTTTATTTAATAAAAAGGAAGTTGTAAATAAAGACGTGGTTGTCCCAAACAAAACCAAAATTCCAGTTAATTGTATCGGCGATGTAAAAATGTCATTGTCTAACAAGAAAAATATCAGTACAATTGTAAGAAATGTGGAGTATGTGCCGGAAATTTGTGCAAACCTCCTTTCTGTGCGTCAGATGACAAAAAATGGAAATAAGGTGATTTTTGAAAAGGATCACTGCAAGATTTTTAATAAGAGAAATCAAATTGTGGCAAGCGCTAATGTAGTAAACGATTTATATCGTCTGGACTGCAATTCAACAGAAACGTCTAGACCTGAGGAACGTATAATGTCTGCAATAGAATGTGAAATTTGGCATCGTAGACTTGGTCATATATCCCATGAAAATTTATGCGCTGTTAAAAAATGTCTGCAATGGTATATACTTCTCTGGATTGAAGAAAAATAATTGCGTGATTTGTGTTAAAGGCAAACAAAGCAGATCGCCATTTAAAGAAGTTGGTAAACGCGCAGAAAACGTTCTTGATTTGATACACTCAGATGTCATGGGTCCAATAAATGTTAGTTCGTTTTCGGGATCACGATATATATTGACATTTGTTGACGATTACTCACATAAAGTATTTGCTGTGCCAAAAGACAAAAATCTGAAGTTATGGGTGAGTTTAAAAAGGTCAAAGAATTTGCTGAAAAACAATGTGGACGTAAAATTAAAGTATTGCGTTCCGACAATGGAACTGAATATGTAAATGACCGTTTTAAGGAGTTTATTGAAAAAAATTGTATTTTACATCAAAAAACTTGTCCATACACACCAGAACAAAACGGTGTTGCAGAACGTACGAATCGCACAATTGCTGACAGTACGCTGCATGTTAATTGATTCAGGACTTTACGAAAAATTTTGGGCAGATGCGGTGGTAACTGCAGCATACTTATTAAATCGTATGCCAGTACGAAACAACACACGCTGTCCTGAGGAGATTTGGTCGAACAAGAAACCAAACCTGAAATATATTCGAATTTTTGGTAGTAAGGCAATGGTACATGTGCCAAAAGAAAAGCGCTCGAAATTTGCGCCAAAGTCAATAGAATGTATATTTGTTGGCTATTGTAACCAAGCAAAAGGCTATAGACTCTTTAACCCTGAAACGAAGAAAATAGTTGTGAGCCGTGACGTCGTATTTTTTGAAACAGAAGACAAGGTAATCTATAAAAAAGAAACAAAATTGAATTTTCCTTCGTTTGTTATAGATGTTTCTGAAAACGATGAAATTGAAAGTAGCAGCATAGACAATTCTAAGGGGGCAGTGACTGAAGAATTGTCAATTACTGCTACAGAAAATAATTTTGATGCTGACTCTAATCTCAACGAAGCAAAAGAGTTTATTGATGCCACAAGTTTATCCGAAGAAGAAAAAGAAACTGAAGCACGTGATCGTACACATTCACCTGAAGAAGATGTCCCGCCAGTTGAACGCAAAATACGGCGATCAGAGAGAATTTTGAATATATTGAAGTCGTCTTATAATTTTTGCGCCGTTGAATTCGTATCCAATGATCCATCTGCAGTTAAAGAAGCACTTTCATCCCCACATGCAGAATTGTGGCAAAATGCAATGAAAGAAGAGTATGATTCGCTTATGCTGAACAAGACTTGGAGATTGTCAAAATTACCTGAAAAGAAAAAGGCCATACCTTCGAAATGGGTATTCCAAACTAAGGTAAATGGCGCTGGTGAAATAGTTCGGTATAAGGCTCGTCTTGTAGCTAAGGGATTTAATCAACAGAAGGGTATCGACTATAACGAAACCTACGCGCCAGTAGTAAGATATACATCAATTCGTTTCTTATTCGCTCTTGCTGCAAAGTATAATTTATTTGTACATCAAATGGATGCAGTAACAGCATTCCTCAACGCTAAGCTGCAAGAAGAAATCTACATGACGCCACCAATTGGCTTTGACGACGGATCTGGTTTAGTTTGCAAGCTGAATAAGTCGCTTTATGGCTTAAAACAATCGAGTCGTGCATGGAACGAGGAACTGAACAATGTCCTGTTAATGTTATGGTCTGAAACGAAGCGATGTAGACCAGTGTATATATTATCATAAAGATAGAGATGAAATTCTTATTTTGGCAATATATGTTGATGACGTTTTAATATTTGCAAGCCAAATGAAGGTAATCAACAATGTTAAAAAGGCGTTATCCACAAAGTTTAAGATGAAGGATTTGGCGGAGGCCGCATAAGTTTTAGGTATGCGCATTACAACTGATAAGACGGTAAAAACTATAAAAATTGATCAGAGCCAATACATTACTGATGTCTTAGCACGTTTTGGCATGGATCAATGTAATGCAACTGCGACGCCAATTGATTTGAATCAAAAGTTGACGGAAGAAATGTGTCCAGATAACGATGATGAAATGCAGCAGATGAAGGATGTTCCTTACATGGAAGCTGTTGCCTGTTTATTATTCGCTGCACAGATTATCAGGCCAGACATTTGCTTTGCTGTAAATATGTTAAGCAGATTTTCTCAAAATCCTGGTAAAGCTCATTGGAATGGCGTTAAACGAGTTATGAGATATTTAAAAGACACTATTGATAAAGGTTTGATTTACAACGACAAATCAAGTGAAATTATTGGTTTTTGTGACGCTGACTGGGCCAGTGATATTGATAGCAGACGCTCTACAACAGGTTACGTTTTCATTCATCAAGGAGCAGCAATCTCGTGGGCAACTCGACATCAGCGTACAATCGCCCTATCAACTACTGAAACTGAATTTAGGTCCTTAGTTGGAGCAGTTCAAGAATCCATTTGGTTGAACCGACTCCAAAAGGAATTGATTGGTAACGTTAACAAGTCAATGGTAATTTATTGCGATAATAGGAGCGCTATACAAATTGCAACGAACAATTCATTTTCATCTCGCACAAAACATGTGGACATAAAAGCAAAATTTATATCTGAAGCCATTAAAAATGATAAAATAGTTTTAAAATATATTGAAACTAATAATATGTTAGCTGATATATTGACAAAAGGTGTGGTTGTTATCAAACAAACAAAATTTTTATCCGATCTTGGAATTAAGTAAATACATAATATATGAAGACTTAATATCTCAGATCTAAATTTGTATGATAGAATATTATTTTATGCAAACAAAGAGTAAATATAATTATACGGAATACTTGTCCAGGGGGAATGTTGAAATTATATGGACAAATATTATTGCTCATAGCAAGCCTGTATACTTATCTATACATTTTGGTTTTAACATCAATTGTTCTTTGATATAATTGTCAAAAGTGTATATATGTGTACATATTAATAATTACAATAAACTGTCTCTTCTAATTTTACTTTTGAACCATACAGACGTATTTTATTTACGCTGCGCACATTTTCATATTTTAATAATTTTTAACTGCATTTTCTAGATAACTATCAAACACAATCACGACGTCATTTAAATCAATATTCATATTCATTTCTATTATATTGCTCTCTCTCTATTATATTGCTGTTTATTATATTTAAAAATATCGATTTCTTTATAATCAATGTCTCATATTATCAACTATAATGTCTATTGCTTCATGATCCGAAATTTTATTTGAACTATTGGCCTTCGCCGATATATTGTTGTTATTTGTTATGACAAAATCAATTAATGTTTTCGAACTCTGTGTAATTCGTGTAAACTCTCCTATTACTTGTTTAAGGCCATTATCATCCAGCAAACATTGCATTTTATTTTTATAAAAACCGTCCTTACACTAATCTATATTAAAATCACCAGCTATTATTACATCGCAGTTTAATTCACTCATTTCTTCCAATACTTCTTCAAATACTCCCAAAAATTCTGTTTTAGCACTATTCGGTGATCTATATACAGATATAATTGCAATTGTGTAGTTATTATGTTTCGCCATATAAGCAGCTATCCATATTTTTGAGTCTATAATTTTTTCAAAGATTTTTTTCACATTCCAACTCTTTTTGAAATATGTTATTACTCCACCTGTTCTTGTTGAATTTGATACCGTTATAAATTGGTTGTAACCAATGAGCTGCGTTTCTTCCTCATTAATTTCTTTGGTTAAATGGGTTTCCGAAAGTATTATAAATTCAGGCTTTTTCGTTTCTGTTAATATTTCTAATTGATTATAGTTATTTAATATTCCTTGTATATTTGTGTATATGCCTTGTATTCTCCGTGATTGTTATGCCACTAAACCACTTCTCCTCTTTTTGCATTCAATTTATTTTGATATACAGGACAGTCTTTACTATTGGTCGAGTGATTTTCGTCCAAACCTAGATTCAACCTGTTATTCACAGTTAATACATTTATTTATTGTATCTTTATTACATTCCTTCGATTTATGACTTCCATGACATTTAATGCATACCTCTTCATATTTACAATCAGATGCTTTATGGTTGTATCCTTTACATTTAAAACACTGCATAATGTTACTTTTGTGAGTACCATCGAAAACTCTGCATTTCTCCCAACCAATATTAACTTTTTGTGCAATCATTACTTTAATATATGACTCGTTATCTAATTTGAGTATAGCGTTGTATGTTGTATCACCATTTCTTTTATACTCAAAAACTTTATTACTTACATTTGGCTATCATTAAGAAAATTGTTTTGCTTCCTCAATTTTTCGATAATTTCAGTTTCCGTTAGTTTGAACGACATAACACTTATTTTAATTTTCATATCAACTCGATTAGGAACTTTAATTTTATAATATTCACCCATTTCCTTTTGCATTGTTTCCTTTATTTTTTCCCTTTCCTCGTTACTTTCACTCTGTATAACTACCGAACCATTTTTTCGCTGTTCTATATTAACAATTTTGAAGTTCATCGGATCAACTTTTTTTAAATCCTCCTTACTTTTTACGACATCTTGTTTTCCCCTTAGTTTAATAATAAGCGGGTTTTGTTTATTTTTGTCTGGCATCCTTATATTACTTTTTAATGCATCGGCAAATAATAGGTTACTTGTTTTGACACTTGTTTCCTCAATTGTTTTTTTTTATTTCATTACACATTATTTTGTTTTTCTCTTCAATTATATTACACATCTCTTTACTTTTATTTTGATTCTCGTTTATCACTCCATACATCTTACTTATTTCCTTTACAGTTACATCGCATTGCCTTTGAGCTTCATATAATTTTCTCAATCTCTCCTCATACCTTTTTTCGATAGCTTCAAATAGCGCTTTAATTTCGTTTTCGTTTTGTTTTAAAGATTCCTTGAATTCGCCCTTATATTCAGCCGGATGTTGTTTGTTTTTTCACACTTTCTTGAATATCTCCGATCGCCATATCCACATTATGAATATATTGAATACAGTCATCACACATAAAACGGATGAAGCCACCAGCCTCCAATATTCCACGAGAATATTGATCGATTCCCAAGCACTTTTTTGCACAGTGATAAACTTTTTTGCATACTCCTTCACACATCAAGCCAGATTCACCGCGTATTGCCGTTTTACAATGATGACATTCCGACATATCTATGCTTCAAATTTTATTTTGTTTTTTCCAATCAATAAATAGCTTTTTTGACTGTATTTCACCACCCGAATATGAAAAAACACTTTGTTTATGATTTTAAAATAGTCCTGTCTATTTAAATAGTCTTTAAATATTGTTATGTTTTTACCTTTTAAAAACGTTTAAATATGAGTTCGTTAATTGCAAACCAAGTAAAAACAAATATGCGTTTATTTGCTCTTAAACTCTCTTTATTCTTTACACTACTTTTGTGTGCCACCGTATACAACTTAACGATACAACAATAATTTGCTTGTACACTATTCTATTTCACACTTCTGTCCGCGTTAACACTAACAACTGTTCGTTAGATCTTCTCTGCTTACAACCTTTTTGCAAGCAATACCACTTGTACGTTCAAACCGCAACGCGTCTTCACACAAGGCTGACTGAATTATAACTGACTGCTGCCTGCTTTGTCCAGCCCTTTTATAGTCCGACATAACTAGTCTAACGAACATTCTTGAAGTGGAAGGTTCGTGATATCGCCTTCTCGAGAGCTCTATTGCTAATACATTGTTGTTTGTGTACCTTGCTTACGTTGTCCATCCCTTTTTTTCACATGCATGTTGTTGTTGGTACCAGACGCAACCAGGTTCGTTGTACATATGTGTGTGTACAGCTTTAGATAATCAACACGTTCATTAGTGTGTATTTCTGTCGTGTGTATTGTGTTTGTAGCTGGTGGCTTTTGTTTATCGTTTTTATTGTTAAACGATATTAGGTCGTTTCGATTTATGTAACAATATTTTATTTTCCAAAAATTTAACTTTTGCTCAATACCGTTACAATATCTTATAATATATATTATATTATATTATATTATATTATATTATATTATATTATATTATATTATATTATATTATATTATATTATATTATATTATATTATATTATATTATATTATATTATATTATATTATATTATTTTATATTATATTGTTAAATCGTGGACTGTATTGGAGAAATATTGTAGATCACTTTTGTCCTCAATCTCGGGACACTACAAAAAAAATGAACAAAAATTAGAAAAGTTCCAATTTCTCTTATAAACCACAAAACACTTTCCTTTTACTTAATAGCTATTTTTTTGTTCACTGTTTGATGTATCTTTCTTCTTTTTCCCGTCTTCTTTCACTTCTTCGAGATGGCCAAAAATTATATTGAACTCTTAGGTTTTTTCTCAATTTGGACAGAAACACACGATTTTTCGTTTTAGTTTCCTCTTGCTTCTTAGCACTTAAAAACTTTCCAGGTACTGTAGGTTTTCAATTACAGTTTATTATTTATATATTATTATTATTTTATTAAATTTTCTGTTCACAGGCCGATTGCCTAAAATTCACTATTTCACAATAATTTTAATAAAATATAATTTTGATATTTCTTTTGGTACAATGTGTGTCTTTCGATTAATAAATCAGAATAATATTTTAATATCAACTTAAACAAGAAAAAAGCCTAAAATGAACATGATTATAGAGTAATGTTACAAAATTCCAAATTACTTAAATTACAGTATAATGTTATAAATTCCCAAACCTTTAATTACATTCCATTACACTGTTATAACAAAAAAAACATGAAAGCTTAAATTAATATTGTCGCGCCCTTTATTGGATGTTACTTGTCTTCTAGATGATCGCCGGAGATGGGATTTTGCAATCACCGGGCGTAAACATTCCCGCGCCCTTGCAGTACTGCAACCAAGAACAAAATGGCTTCAAAATTAATGCTATAGGAAGGAAATCAAGAACAAAAATATTATTGTATTAATTCAAATGCTTAATTAATTTTCTCCAAATTTTCCGATAAGTAAAAGACTAAAAACTATATCAGCTCACGACCCGGACTTCATTGGGTCAGCTGCATTAAAAGAAGATAAATTATAACTATAAATAAATATTATGTTTAATACGTATCATGGTTCAAAGCGATTTGTTGCATACCTATGTATTATAAGGAACACAGGCCCGAAATCAAATAGCCAAAAATATAAAACTGGGCCAAAGGTACCACCAACTACCCCATTGCGTATGATTTTGCTGTACACGTCACAGCCTAATCTGATTCCAACTGGGGCCGCTACAAAAAACGTTGGGTCTGCCAGTTGTAGTCCCGGAAACTCGTCCGCAATCCTTCCGTCCATCGACCTTGACGGTGTGAGACCATCCAACTTACTTCGCACCTCTGCATATGTTTCGACTGTGTCGCTGCTGCCGTCGTTACGTCTAATAACCAAGAGCACCCGTTTCGAGCGTCCAACTCTAATCGTCTTCGCGCCAAGCCTGTGCACCACCTTTTCGGAAATGAGAGTACGTTCTGCAGTAGGATCAATTACTGCTCTCTCCGTGACGTATCGTCCCTGTGCCACAATGTTCACTACAGCGGTTGGTTTCAAAAGTACGCTATCCGTCAGCGCATATGACGTAGAAGGTAACGTTCTACCAGCTGTCGAGCGAGAGATTTCTCCTGGCTGATGAGGTTGGAGGTTCCTCGATCGACTTGGAATCAAAGCGTTAGACGGACTCGGTCTTCGGCTCTCACGATTATCGGACGAACGAGGTCCGCCAGGGTTTCGGGACGAACGAGGTCCTTTGTTATTTGTACGAGCAGGCGATTTGCAATTGCGGCTGCCTCTCTTCGACTTCGCGACCTTCTTCGGACCAGATGAACGAGGTCTGTTGTCCGGCTTGTTGAGAAGCGTATGATGCATGTCACCGCAGCGCTTACATTTGCCAGTACTAACGTACGTTCGCCAGGTATGGTCGTGACTCAAACAGCCAGCGCAGTATTTGTAAATTGTCACCAACTTCATTTTCTCTTCATAGTCTGCCCTCGAGAATCTTTCACAAAATCGCAATGGGTGGTTTTTTAAACAGACGCGACACACCATCTTCTTATTGTTGTCGCCTTGCTTGTATTTTTTCGCCGAAACCATGATACTGTTATCTGAAATTATTAAATTTTCAAAGTGAACACGTTGGTAGAAGTACCAGTTTCACAACTGGTCGGGTGATTGTACCACGTGAAGTCTTCAAATCCACTACTCTGACATGACTATCTCTACCCGAATGCAAATTCAATACGCGACCTAGGCGCCATTCGTTGGTAGGCACGTTGTCCTCGCGGATGACCACCATATCACCGACCTCTAAGTCCTTCCTCAAACACTTCCACTTGTTCCTCTTCTGTAACTCCTTCAAATATTCCTCCTTCCAACGGAGACGTAAACGTTGGTTTAGAGCCTTGACTCTTTGCCATCGGTTTGTTATTGAGGGTAAAGGGTCTACAATCTGCAATTCCGGTGGGGACAGTAAAGGGCCAAAAGAATATTTCAAGCTTCCTGCCAGTCGTTTAAAATGGTGTTTGAAACCGGCTTCCCAGAGACCTCCTATATGAGGTGCACCAGCAGGGTTGAAATGCTATGTTAACCCCCTAGGTCCATACGTAGCATTGACCTGGGAACCTGATTCCTTAAGAAAATTTCGAAATTCACTCCTCAAGATCTTCGATGCCCCCACAAAATTGGTACCGTTGTTGGATGTCCACGACGAGAAATTAATCTAGCCAAAGCGCCCAAGAATGCCGACGTAGACAAATTACTAACCGCTTCCAAATGAATAGCTTTCGTAGAGTAGCAAATAAACAGGCACACGTAGCCCTTAGTGATAAGACATGCCCTGCCCTTGTAATTGCGAATGTCGAAGGGTCCAGCAAAATATACACCAGTGCTAGCGAAAGGACGAGTGAAAACGGTACGAGACGTAGGTAAAGCTGCCATTATTTGACTCTGAGTCATTCCCTTATAGTTGGTATAAGTCCTGCAACGCCCTACAATGGTCTTTATCAAATTCTTAGACCTGCGCATGTAGAATTCAGTTCTCAAGGCTCTCAGCATCAATTGGTTTCCGCCATGCAAAGTCAATCTATGGATAAAATCGACCAACAGATAAGAAAATCGACTCGCTGTCGGCAAAAGAATCGGAAACCTTTCGTTGTACTTGAGGTTCACCGCATTAGCCAGTCTGCCACCGACTCTCATTAGACCATCCTCATCAAAAAAGGATTCAAATTCAAAAGCTCCCCTTCTACAATCTTCCCTTCATCAGACAACCGCCGGTATTCCTGAGGGTACCAAGCTCGTTGAGCTATTATTATCAGCTTTCCTCTCACCCTCTGGATTTCGTGTGGAGTAATCTCCAAAGAACCACAACTCGAACCTTCATCAAAAACCCTAACTACCAAAGCCATCACACGCAACGCTCTCGAGTAGGAAGAAAACCGATTCAAAAGGTCATCGAACTCCTTAAAATAAACGAAGAAAACCATGTGACACTTTTCCTCTTCCTTAGTGTCATATTCCCCGGGAATAGGATTACGCCATTCGCTAGCAGTAGAACCTAACCAGGTGGGACCATGCCAGCTCGTCCGTTGCCAAATCCTGCGGCCGAGCTCCTCGACTTATCGAATCAGCTGGATTCTGCTCTGACCGAACATGCCTCCAGCAGGCCTTATTCAGTTGCTCTGTCACCTTTGCAACCCGATTAGCAACAAAAGTTCTCCACGAACTGGGTGGTTTTTGAAGCCAAGCTAAAACAATGGTAGAATCCGTCCACACATAGAATTTTGTTTTCGTCGCGTCAAATTTCAAATTCGCCATCACAGCTTCCATCAACTCAGTCAATAAGACAGTCCCGCAAAGTTCCAGCCTAGGTAAGGGAATTGTCTTCAAAGAAGCGACCATCGACTTAGCCAACAACAGATGGGTTTGAATAGCACCTAAATCATCTTCTATACGAATGTATATACTCGCCCCGTATGCTTTCTCCGAAGCATCAGAGAACCCATGAATCTCCGCATTATATTCGGGCCGAAAACCTACCCACCGAGGTATTTTATATTGTTAATGAAACTATATTCATTAGCAATTGCTTCCATTTCGCAAGGCTCTCCGGGGTCAAAAATCCATCCCAATCAGTCTTCTCGCTCCATATTTTCTGCATGAGCATTTTTGCAGTGACAACGATCGGACCTAACCATCCAGCAGGATCGAAGAGCTTGGCTATAATCGACAAAATGCTCCTTAACATCTATTGTCGTTGTCGTGAAGAAGAACTGATCAGACCTGGCATTCCATCGTATGGCCAGGGTTTTGATGGTTTTGATTCAAATTCCAAAAAATCTTCCCTCAACAAGTGATCAGAAGGCAATCCCTGAAGAATTCTCTTGTCGTTTGAGGTCCACTTCCTCATCGAGAAACCCGCAGAAGTCAACGCCGCTCTTAATTGGTCCCGAGCCTCTATCGCTCCAGAAACATCATGAGCCTCAGCTAATGCATCATCCACGTACATCATCTTGCGCAAAATTTCCGATGCCAAAGGCCATTTGGAGTTACCGTCATCCGCGAGTTGAAGCAGTGTTCTTATTGCCAAAAAAAGGAGCACAATTTACCCCAAACGTGACGGTTTTCAATTCAAAATATTCTACTTCCTCATCTGACTCCTTACGAAAAACTATTCGTTGGTACTTCACCTGATCAGGGTCCAAGAGAATCTGTCGATACATCTTCGCAATGTCTCCATTAAAGACATATCGGTAAAAACGCCATCTAACGATTAGAAGCCTCAAATCGTGTTGTAAAACAGGCCCGGTAAATAAGGTGTCGTTCAAGCTCAGTCCACATGACGTTTTACTAGACGAATTGAAAACAACCCTAACCTTCGTGGAAGAGCTTTCAGGTTTGAGTACAGCGTGATGAGGCAAATAATACGAATCTCCTTCATTCGTATTCCTCAAATTCACTTTTGCCATATGACCCAAAGATTCGTACTCCAATAAAACCGTATCATAATCCAGTTTAAGAGACGGATTTCGAAGCAAGGAAGCTTCGTTTCGCAAAAATTGTCTGTAGGCCTTTGGGCGGGAAGAGCCAATACAATCAAGGGAACCATACTGTGGCTTTATAGGCAATGACACTATGTATCGCCCAGCCGAATTCCTACGTACTGTTTTCTTAAAATATTCCTCCCAGTACTCATCATCAGGCGACATCTTCGAATGCCTTGGAGGTTCCTCCTATTTCCAGAACTTCTCCAGCTGCTTATCCAATTCCAATTCAGTGCAATAGAGTCGTATAGCTCTTGGAACGCGGTTCGGGTAGTGACCCTGTCAAAACCCATCCAAAAATACTCTCCTAGGCCATTAGATTCTTCCTAACGCCCTCCAACATTACGCTAGGATAAAGGTCGCCTCCAATTAAAATATCCACGCGATCGCTTTCATTAAATTTAGGATCAGCTAATGTGATCCCCGAAAAAGCTGCAGATCGCGATATGTTAACAGTTGAACTGGGTAACATTCCTGTTAACTTCGGCAACACCAAACCGATTGCATCCACACGAGATTGATCGCCCAACAGTGAAGTTAAGACAAACGAACATTGTCTTTGGACAGCACCAGCATATGCTCCATTCAAACCCGAGCATGTATGTTCACTGTTGGCAATCCCAATTTCCTCCGTAATCCTTCCGAAATGAACGTAGCAGCAAAGCAGTTTCGGACCTCACCATTCGACCTGACTGCACCGCTAGAACTTGGCGTATCCAAAACGCCCGAAGAGAATCCAGTCACCTCTCGATGCAGTAGAGTGTGGTGCTTCAACTTGCACACCGTACAACCAACAGTACTCTTACACTCATTGAGTCTATGACCACCTATGAGACAGTTGATACAAAGATTGTACCTCTTTACAATCACAAACAGTCTCTCAGGAGATAAATCCAAGAATTTAGGACAAATATTCAACAAATGGTCTCCCGAATAATACGTACAAACTCTCTTATTCAGCTTAGTGGAAAAGGATCGAACTCCCCTTTTCGGATTAGGAAGAGTTTCAGGGGCAGGCCTAGAACCGCTAACAACAGGTTCAAAATTTCGAATTTTAGACACAGTTTCTAGAGATTGAAACCGTGAAGTCAAAAAATTATCTAAATCCTTCCATTTGGGAATCTCCACCTTGTTTTGGATTGTCTGTTCGCAGAGAGACAAAGTTAACACCGGCAACTTGGTGGAGCACAAATAAACAAAAATCGGATCCCAATTGCAGATATTAATATCGTGCATCTTAAGCGCCGATATCGAATTATTAATATCCCATTGCAGCCTCTTGATATCCTGGGCTGCTTCGGATTTGACCGATGCGAGTGTAAACAAAACCTTCAGCTGAGAATTCACCAAAATCCTTTTATTCTCGTACCTGTCCTTCAGATTGTTCCACGCCTCCTGGAATCCACTAACAGTGAGATGAGATTTTTTCACAATTTCCAAGACTTCACCACGCGTGAACTGTCTCAAATAAAAGAGCTGTTCCACTGGTGAAATGTTGGCCCCCTTCACATAAACAGCAGTGAACATGTCGCGAAATTATGGCCAAGATTTGTAATCCCCATGAAACACCTCCATGGTACAAGGGGGTAGCTGCATGCTATGCCGAATGCTGTTCTCGTTGCCTTGACCATTGAGACACTGTGTCGATAACATCCCAGCTTGGTTGCCCAAGGTCATTTACCATTAGTGAGGCAACAGTAATGTATCCTAACCTACAGTGTCCAAAAAGTTCACGTGCAGCTTCCCGGTCACCTTCCAAATCCTCCTCGTCACCTGTGGCAAAGGCTTCATAGGAATCCCTCACCCTTGCCCATAGTGACCTGAACTCCTCCTTCTGGATCTCAATGGAGAAGGTCGTATTACCTTCCTGAGGAGTAGCATTGAATTGCCTCTCAAAATCCAGGAATATTTGGGCAAACCTCTCAAACGTCAGTAATCTCTTCGACTTCGGCATCTCGAATATTATTAATAATAGCTAGCAACAACAACAAAAGTGGAAACAAAAGGATAGTTGAGTTTCTGTCCCACACTATTCGAAAACTAATTCCGCAAAAGAAATTAAAATCAAGTAAAAATTCTCAAAAATTAAATAAATAATAACCTGAACCTGGGCGAAACTAGAAAACGTTCGCGTCCTGATCGTAACTAATCTCGCGATGCAGAACCGAAAACGGAAAGATACCCGATAACTGTTATTGTCCTCCAAAATCAAATAAAGGAACAATAAAAAAAATACAAAATGTGAAAAAGCAGTTTCGAACAACTACTCGTTCTCAATTTTAATCCACTTTGTATATATAGTATGCAAATATATGTATATAATATTGATATATAATTAAATAAATTAAAATCAAATTATAAATCAAATCAAATTAAATAAAAAATAACAAAATTAAAAGAAAAAAACACAGATTTCACAAAATTAAATTTATCTAATTAAAATTAGATAAAAAAATAACAAATGTAAAGTTATCAAAAAATAAAAATGATTCCAAATGAATAAATAAGAATAAAAAAAGAACAAACGGAATCCTATAAATTAATTTTAATATGTTATTTCACTTTTAAATTAACTTAAAAAATCCGAGATCTAAGTGAATAACATTTAATTTAAGAATTGTTATAAATGGTAATGTGCTTTGCTATTTAGCCAAAGCACCAGCTGAACTGGATTCCCAACCGGAATATTCACACCACAATTTGATACCCTAGTCACTTTTGACTTTGTTATACGTCACGAAAAGTTGGTATAACAGTGCATAAAAAAGAACACTTTGGTTCTCGTATTTGATAAATTCACAAAGTGTGCCAGTGCTATCGAAATTATAACACACCACTTTGTAATATATATGCACTGTTATAAATTCTATATACATACTTGCAAAGTTCTGTTAAATTAGACTACAAAACTTTACCAGTATACAGAATTACCACCAAAAAAATCAAAACATAAAAAGAAAACAAAAACAACTTTACCTTATAATTTGAAGGTTACTTTGCAGATTGATGATGAAGGTCACTCACGAAAAAATACAAAAAGAACCGTTCGAAAATCCGGCTCGAAGGACCAAATGTTAAATCGTGGACTGTATTGGAAAAATATTGTAGATCACTTTTGTCCTCAATCTCGGGACACTACAAAAAAAATGAACCAAAAATTAGAAAAGTTCCAACTTCTCTTATAAACCACAAAACACTTTCCTTTTACTTAATAGCTATTTTTTTGTTCACTGTTTGATGTATCTTTCTTCTTTTTCCCGTCTTCTTTCACTTCTTCGAGATGGCCAAAAATTACCTTGAACTCTTTTAGGTTTTTTCTCAATTTGGACAGAAACACACGATTGTTCGTTTTAGTTTCATCTTGCTTCTTAGCACTTAAAAACTTTCCAGGTACTGTAGGTTTTCAATTACAGTTTATTATTTATATATTATTATTATTTTATTAAATTTTCTCTTCACAGGCCGATTGCCTTTAAATTCACTAGTTCACAATAATTTTAATAAAATATAATTTTGATATTTCTTTTGGCACAATGTGTGTCTTTCGATTAATAAATCAGAATAATATTTTAATATCAACTTAAACAAGAAAGAAGCCTAAAATAAACAGAATTATAGAGTAATGTTACAAAATTCCAAAGCTTTACTTAAATTACAGTATAATGTTATAAATTCCCAAAGCTTTAATTACATTCCATTACACTGTTATAACAAAAAAACATGAAAGCTTAAATTAATATTGTCGGGCCCTCTATTGGATGTTACTTGTCTTCTAGATGATCGCCGGAGATGGGATTTTGCAATCACGGCTTGTTGAGAAGCGTATAATGCATGTCACCGCAGCGCTTACATTTGCCAGTACTAACGCACGTCCGCCAGGTATGGTCGTGACTCAAACAGCCAGCGCAGTATTTGTAAATTGTCACCAACTTAATTTTCTCTTCATAGTCTGCCCTCGAGAATCTTTCACAAAATCGCAATGGATGGTTTTTTAAACACACGCGACACACCATCTTCTTATTGTTGTCGCCTTGCTTGTATTTTTTCGCCGAAACCATGATACTGTTATCTGAAATTATTAAATTTTCAAAGTGAACACGTTGGTAGAAGTACCAGTTTCACAACTGGTCGGGTGATTGTACCACGTGAAGTCTTCAAATCCACTACTCTGACATGACTATCTCTACCCGAATGCAAATTCAATATGCGACCTAGGCGCCATTCGTTGGTAGGCACGTTGTCCTCGCGGATGACCACCATATCACCGACCTCTAAGTCCTTCCTCAAACACTTCCACTTGTTCCTCTTCTGTAACTCCTTCAAATATTCCTCCTTCCAACGGAGACGTAAACGTTGGTTTAGAGCCTTGACTCTTTGCCATCGGTTTGTTATTGAGGGTAAAGGGTCTACAATCTGCAATTCCGGTGGGGACAGTAAAGGGCCACCAATCAAGAAATGACCCGGCGTAAGAGCATCCAGGCAATCGGTATTATCTGCCAAAGGGCATAATGGGCGCGAATTCAAGCACGCCTCGACACGTGCTAGGAGAGTGGAGAACTCCTCAAAAGAATATTTCAAGCTTCCTGCCAGTCGTTTAAAATGGTGTTTGAAACCGGCTTCCCAGAGACCTCCTATATGAGGTGCACCAGCAGGGTTGGAATGCTATGTTAACCCCCTAGGTCCATAAGTAGCATTGACCTGGGAACCTGATTCCTTAAAAAAATTTCGAAATTCACTCCTCAAGATCTTCGAAGCCCCCACAAAATTGGTACCGTTGTTGGATGTCCACGACGAGAAATTAATCTAGCCAAAGCGCCCAAGAATGCCGACGTGGACAAATTACTAACCGCTTAAAAATGAATAGCTTTCGTAGAGTAGCAAATAAACAGGCACACGTAGCCCTTAGTTATAAGACATGCCCTGCCCGTGTAATTGCGAATGTCGAAGGGTCCAGCAAAATCTACACCAGTGCTAGCGAAAGGACGAATGAAAACGGTACGAGACGTAGGTAAAGCTGCCATTATTTGACTCTGAGTCATTCCCTTATAGTTGGTATAAGTCCTGCAACGCCCTACAATGGTCTTTATCAAATTCTTATACCTGCGCATGTAGAATTCAGTTCTCAAGGCTCTCAGCATCAATTGGTTTCCGCCATGCAAAGTCAATCTATGGATAAAATCGACCAACAGATAAGAAAATCGACTCGCTGTCGGCAAAAGAATCGGAAACCTTTCGTTGCACTTGAGGTTCACCGCATTAGCCAGTCTGCCACCGACTCTCATTAGACCATCCTCATCGAAAAAGGATTCAAATTCAAAAGCTCCCCTTCTACAATCTTCTCTCCATCAGACAACCGCCGGTATTCCTGAGGGTACCAAGCTCGTTGAGCTATTATTATCAGCTTTCCTCTCACCCTCTGGATTTCGTGTGGAGTAATCTCCAAGGAACCACAACTCGAACCTTCATCAAAAACCCTAAATACCAAAGCCATCACACGCAACGCTCTCGAGTAGGAAGAAAACCGATTCAAAAGGTCATCGAACTCCTTAAAATAAACGAAGAAAACCATGTGACACTTTTCCTCTTCCTTAGTGTCATATTCCCCGGGAATAGGATTACGCCATTCGCTAGCAGTAGAACCTAACCAGGTGGGACCATGCCAGCTCGTCCGTTGCCAAATCCTGCGGCCGAGCTCCTCGACTTATCGAATCAGCTGGATTCTGCTCTGACCGAACATGCCTCCAGCAGGCCTTATTCAGTTGCTCTGTCACCTTTGCAACCCGATTAGCAACAAAAGTTCTCCACGAACTGGGTGGTTTTTGAAGCCAAGCTAAAACTATGGTAGAATCCGTCCACACATAGAATTTTGTTTTCGTCGCGTCAAATTTCAAATTCGCCATCACAGCTTCCATCAACTCAGTCAATAAGACAGTCCCGCAAAGTTCCAGCCTAGGTAAGGGAATTGTCTTCAAAGGAGCGACCATCGACTTAGCCAACAACAGATGGGTTTGAATAGCACCTAAATCATCCTCTATACGAATGTATATACTCGCCCCGTATGCTTTCTCCGAAGCATCAGAGAACCCATGAATCTCCGCATTATATTCGGGCCGAAAACCTACCCACCGAGGTATTTTATATTGTTAATGAAACTATATTCATTAAGCAATTGCTTCCATTTCGCAAGGCTCTCCGGGGTCAAAAATTCATCCCAATCAGTCTTCTCGCTCCATATTTTCTGCATGAGCATTTTTGCAGTGACAACGATCGGACCTAACCATCCAGCAGGATCGAAGAGCTTGGCTATAATCGACAAAATGCTCCTTAACATCTATTGTCGTTGTCGTGAAGAAGAACTGATCAGACCTGGCATTCCATCGTATGCCCAGGGTTTTGATGGTTTTGATTCAAATTCCAAAAAATCTTCCCTCAACAAGTGATCAGAAGGCAATCCCTGAAGAATTCTCTTGTCGTTTGAGGTCCACTTCCTCATCGAGAAACCCGCAGAAGTCAACGCCGCTCTTAATTGGTCCCGAGCCTCTATCGCTCCAGAAACATCATGAGCCTCAGCTAATGCATCATCCACGTACATCATCTTGCGCAAAATTTCCGATGCCAAAGGCCATTTGGAGTTATCGTCATCCGCGAGTTGAAGCAGTGTTCTTATTGCCAAAAAAGGAGCACAATTTACCCCAAACGTGACGGTTTTCAATTCAAAATATTCTACTTCCTCATCTGACTCCTTACGAAAAACTATTCGTTGGTACTTCACCTGATCAGGGTCCAAGAGAATCTGTCGGTACATCTTCGCAATGTCTCCATTAAAGACATATCGGTAAAAACGCCATCTAACGATTAGAAGCCTCAAATCGTGTTGTAAAACAGGCCCGGTAAATAAGGTGTCGTTCAAGCTCAGTCCACATGACGTTTTACTAGACGAATTGAAAACAACCCTAACCTTCGTGGAAGAGCTTTCAGGTTTGAGTACAGCGTGATAAGGAAATAATACGAATCTCCTTCATTCGTATTCCTCAAATTCACTTTTGCCATATGACCCAAAGATTCGTACTCCAATAAAACCGTATCATAATCCAGTTTAAGAGACGGATTTCGAAGCAAGGAAGCTTCGTTTCGCAAAAATTGTCTGTAGGCCTTTGGGCGGGAAGAGCCAAGACAATCAAGGGAACCATACTGTGGCTTGATAGGCAATGACACTATGTATCGCCCAGCCGAATTCCTACGTACTGTTTTCTTAAAATATTCCTCACAGTACTCATCATCAGGCGACATCTTCGAATGCCTTGGAGGTTCCTCCTATTTCCAGAACTTCTCCAGCTGCTTATCCAATTCCAATTCAGTGCAATAGAGTCGTATAGCTCTTGGAACGCGGTTCGGGTAGTGACCCTGTCAAAACCCATCCAAAAATACTCTCCTAGGCCATTAGATTCCCCAGAAGATTCTTCCTAACGCCCTCCAACATTACGCTAGGATAAAGGTCGCCTCCAATTAAAATATCCACGCGATCGCTTTCATTAAATTTAGGATCAGCCAATGTGATCCCCGAAAAAGCTGCAGATCGCGATATGTTAACAGTTGAACTGGGTAACATTCCTGTTAACTTCGGCAACACCAAACCGATTGCCTCCACACGAGATTGATCGCCCAACAGTGAAGTTAAGACAAACGAACATTGTCTTTGGACAGCACCAGCATATGCTCCATTCAAACCCGAGCATGTATGTTTACTGTTGGCAATCCCAATTTCCTCCGTAATCCTTCCGCAATGAACGTAGCAGCAAAGCAGTTTTGGACCTCACCATTCGACCTGACTGAACCGCTAGAACTTGGCGTATCCAAAACGCCCGAAGAGAATCCAGTCACCTCTCGATGCAGTAGAGTGTGGTGCTTCAACTTGCACACCGTACAACCAACAGTACTCTTACACTCATTGAGTCTATGACCACCTATGAGACAGTTGATACAAAGATTGTACCTCTTTACAATCACAAACCGTCTCTCAGGAGATAAATCTAAGAATTTAGGACAAATATTCAACAAATGGTCTCCCGAATAATACGTACAAACTCTCTTATTCAGCTTAGTGGAAAAGGATCGAACTCCCCTTTTCGGATTAGGAAGAGTTTCAGGGGCAGGCCTAGAACCGCTAACAACAGGTTCAAAATTTCGAATTTTAGACACAGTTTCTAGAGATTGAAACCGTGAAGTCAAAAAATTATCTAAATCCTTCCATTTGGGAATCTCCACCTTGTTTTGGATTGTCTGTTCGCAGAGAGACAAAGTTAGCACCGGCAACTTGGTGGAGCACAAATAAACAAAAATCGGATCCCAATTGGAGATATTAATATCGTGCATCTTAAGCGCCGATATCGAATTATTAATATCCCATTGCAGCCTCTTGATATCCTGGGCTGCTTCGGATTTGACCGATGCGAGTGTAAACAAAACATTCAGCTGAGAATTCACCAAAATCCTTTTATTCTCGTACCTGTCCTTCAGATTGTTCCACGCCTCCTGGAATCCACTAACAGTGAGAGGAGATTTTTTCACAATTTCCAAGACTTCACCACGCGTGAACTGTCTCAAATAAAAGAGCTGTTCCACTGGTGAAATGTTGGCCCCGTTCACATAAACAGCAGTGAACATGTCGCGAAATGATGGCCAAGATATGTAATCCCCATGAAACACCTCCATGGTACAAGGGGGTAGCTGCATGCTATGCCGAATGCGGTTCTCGTTGCCTTGACCATTGAGACACTGTGTCGATAACATCCCAGCTTGGTTGCCCAAGGTCATTTACCATTAGTGAGGCAACAGTAATGTATCCTAACCTACAGTGTCCAAAAAGTTCACGTGCAGCTTCCCGGTCACCTTCCAAATCCTCCTCGTCACCTGTGGCAAAGGCTTAATAGGAATCCCTCACCCTTGCCCATAGTGACCTGAACTCCTCCTTCTGGATCTCAATGGAGAAGGTCGTATTACCTTCCCGAGGAGTAGCATTGAATTCCCTCTCAAAATCCAGGAATATTTGGGCAAACCTCTCAAACGTCAGTAATCTCTTCGACTTCGGCATCTCGAATATTATTAATAATAGCTAGCAACAACAACAAAAGTGGAAACAAAAGGATAGTTGAGTTTCTGTCCCACACTATTCGAAAACTAATTCCGCAAAAGAAATTAAAATCAAGTAAAAATTCTCAAAAATTAAATAAATAATAACCTGAACCTGGGCGAAACTAGAAAACGTTCGCGTCCTGATCGTAACTAATCTCGCGATGCAGAACCGAAAACGGAAAGACTCAAAAAAATAAACAAAAGGTCACCGCGATCAACTTGGCGCCTTACCGAAAGGCTAACAAAGTAATATATGTCCAATAAAACGAGCATATATTTCCAAAAATATGAAACACTTCGCGAAACTACGCCAACAGGACGAATTGCCAATGGCCAATAACCCGATAACTGTTATTGTCCTCCAAAATCAAATAAAGGAACAATAAAAAAAAATACAAAATGTGAAAAAGCAGTTTCGAACAACTACTCGTTCTCAATTTTAATCCACTTTGTATATATAGTATGCAAATATATGTATATAATATTGATATATAATTAAATAAATTAAAATCAAATTATAAATCAAATCAAATTAAATAAAAAATAACAAAATTAAAAGAAAAAAACACAGATTTCACAAAATTAAATTTATCTAATTAAAATTAGATAAAAAAAATAACAAATGTAAAGTTATCAAAAAATAAAAATGATTCTAAATGAATAAATATAAGAATAAAAAAGGAACAAACGGAATCCTATAAATTAATTTTAATATGTTATTTCACTTTTAAATTAACTTAAAAAATCCGAGATCTAAGTGAATAACATTTAATTTAAGAATTGTTATAAATGGTAATGTGCTTTGCTATTTAGCCAAAGCACCATCACCAATTATAACACCACTTATAACCGATATCAAATTGGGTGGCTGAACTGGATTCCCAACCGGAATATTCACACCACAATTTGATACCCTAGTCACTTTTGACTTTGTTATATGTCACGAAAAGTTGGTATAACAGTGCATAAAAAAAACACTTTGGTTCTCGTATTTGATAAATTCACAAAGTGTGCCAGTGCTATCGAAATTATAACACACCACTTTGTAATATATATTCACTGTTATAAATTCTATATACTTGCAAAGTTCTGTTAAATTAGACAACAAAACTTTACCAGTATACAGAATTACCACCAAAAAATTCAAAATATAAAAAGAAAACAAAAACAACTTTACCTTATAATTTGAAGGTTACTTTGCAGATTGATGATGAAGGTCACTCACGAAAAAATACAAAAAGAACCGTTCCAAAATCCGGCTCGAAGGATCAAATGTTAAATCGTGGACTGTATTGGAGAAATATTGTAGATCACTTTTGTCCTCAATCTCGGAACACTACAAAAAAAATGAACCAAAAATTAGAAAAGTTCCAACTTCTCTTATAAACCACAAAACACTTTCCTTTTACTTAATAGCTATTTTTTTGTTCACTGTTTGATGTATCTTTCTTCTTTTTCCCGTCTTCTTTCACTTCTTCGAGATGGCCAAAAATTACCTTGAACTCTTTTAGGTTTTTTCTCAATTTGGACAGAAACACACGATTGTTCGTTTTAGTTTCATCTTGCTTCTTAGCACTTAAAAACTTTCCAGGTACTGTAGGTTTTCAATTACAGTTTATTATTTATATATTATTATTATTTTATTAAATTTTCTCTTCACAGGCCGATTGCCTTTAAATTCACTATTTCACAATAATTTTAATAAAATATAATTTTGATATTTCTTTTGGCACAATGTGTGTCTTTCGATTAATAAATCAGAATAATATTTTAATATCAACTTAAACAAGAAAGAAGCCTAAAATAAACAGAATTATAGAGTAATGTTACAAAATTCCAAAGCTTTACTTAAATTACAGTATAATGTTATAAATTCCTAAAGCTTTAATTACATTCCATTACACTGTTATAACAAAAAAACATGAAAGCTTAAATTAATATTGTCGGGCCCTCTATTGGATGTTACTTGTCTTCTAGATGATCGCCGGAGATGGGATTTTGCAATCACCGGGCGTAAACATATATTATATTTTATTTTATTATATTATATTATATTATATTATATTGTATTATATTATATTACATTATATTATATTATATTATATTATATTATATTATATTATATTATATTATATTATATGATATTATATTATATTATATTATATTATATTATATTATATTATATTATATTATATTATATTATATTATATTATATTATAATATATTATATTATATTATATTATATTAGATTATATTATATTATATTATATTATATTATATTATATTATATTATATTATATTATAATATGTTATATTATATTATATTATATTATATTATATTATATTATATTATATTATATTATATTATATTATATTATATTATATTATATTATATTATATTATATTATATTATATTATATTATATTATATTATATTATATTATATTATATTATATTATATTATATTATATTATATTATATTATATTATATTATATTATATTATATTATATTATATTATATTATATTATATTATATTATATTATATTATTTTATATTATATTATATTATATTATATTATATTATATTATATTATATTATATTATTATTATATTATATTATTATTGCAGGAACAGCTACAACGACTTAATGGTGGCGTTACAGCGTAAATTCGGCGATGACCACAAACGAGAATTGTACCGCATGGAATTAAGGTGCCGGGCTCAAAAGGCAAATGAGACACTTCAGGCCTTTGCAATGGAAGTCGAGAGATTAGTGCAGCTCACATACCCCGGAGAAAACCACCCGCTGATTGACAACATTAACACCGAGGCGTTTGTCAATGGTATGCGAGACCCTGACATTAAACTAGCGGTATGTTCTACGTAGAAGACAACCTTACGCACAAGCCCAAGAGACCGTTCGCACAATTTCAAGACAACCAGTTAACAAAGTGCGAAAAATGGAAGTAGTGGAGGAAGATGAATGCCTTTTAACTAAAGTTAAGGAGATGGTGAAGCAAGCTTTGGAAGAAAACGGACCAAGAGCTAAACTTAAATGCTTCAATTATGGAAAGAGTGGTCTATTCCAAAGAAACTGCAAAGCACCATGCAAGATATCAAGATCCGCCTCACCATCAAGGAATAAGAAACGGGTGAACTACCAACCATCTTCACAAGAGTCCCCGTTAAACTAAAACGAGCTAGCACTGAGGGATAAGTGATGCAACAGAACAACAACAATCTTACGGCGCGCGGATACATAAATGGCAGACCACATATCTTCACTATAGACAATGGGGCGACGCAGTCTATCATCAGACCAGATGTAGTGAATTGAAAGTGTGAGGCAATTAGCAATGTACGACTACTGACAGCTACTGGAGAGTCTGCCACCGTCCACGGAAAAACAGAGGCGAAGGTGACTATAGCCAACATTAGTGTAAGTCACATATTTATTGTTGCCGATATTGTGGACGAGTTTATCATTGGTGCCGATTTTATGATAGCTCATGGCAGCAAGTTGAATATGGGGGAACACATTATGAGTTAGCGAAATGTAGAGATAGCTCTAGACGTGGAGTACAAGCATCAAGTGCACGCCAGAAGGATAGTTGCGGCCGAACAACTCAAATTGCCACCTCAGAGTGAATCACTGATATGATCGCGTATGGATGGAGATTGTGCGAAAAACCGCTTGCGGGTTGTTGAACCGGCAGAAATTCAGACCAATTTGTTATCAGCAAAGTTAGTTTCAGTGAGAGTGCTAAATTTATCAGGCCACGAAAAAGTCATCTGTAAAAACTCCGATGTGGGCCAATGTACTCCAGTAGAGGCGGTAATAAACACCGAACAATCGCCGGAACCTGCCGAAATGTCAGCTAAGGATCAAAATGAATTTGGTGAAAATGTGGAGAAATGGGTAGCAGCTCCAGAGAGAAACAAAGCCAAAAAGCTGCTAAAAAGGTATGCTTTCGCTTTCGCAACGAACAACAGAAGACAAGGAAGAACAGCAATGGTCAAGCATGAAATTGATACCGGCGAAGCGAGACCGATAAAGCAGGCACCCAGAAGCATACCGCTGGCGAAGCGTAATGAGGTCAAGGAGTTAGTCGACGAAATGAGGAAGAGCGGTGTAATCGAACCATCATCGGGCCCATGGAGCTCACCTGTAGTCTTAGTAAAGAAGAAAGATGGCAGTACAAGATTCTGCGTAGACTACAGGAAGCTGAATGATGTCACCAAAAAGGATAGTTACCCGCTACCAAGAATTGACGACACACTCGACACGCTAGCCGGAACAAAGTGGTTCTCCACATTGGATCTACAAAGCGGGTATTGGCAGGTGGAGATTGCAGACAAGGACAAAGATAAAACCGCATTCAGTGCGAACGGCGGCTTATGGCAGTTTAAGATTATGCCATTTGGACTCTGTAATGCTCCGGCCACATTCGAGCGGCTTATGGAACATGTGCTAAAGGAACTGCATTGGAAGACTTGCCTGGTGTATCTCGACGACATAATAGTGATGGGCAGAACTTTCGACGAACACCTCAAGAACCTGGGAGAAGTTCTGCAACGAATAACAACGGCTGGACTAAAACTAAGCGTAAAGAAATGTGCATTTTTCCAAAAGCAGGTGAAATATTTGGGGCATCTTATCACAGCAGATGGCATATCCACCGACGAAGATAAAATACGAGCAGTAAAGGACTGGTCTCGTCCCCAAAATCTTCATGAACTACGCAGCTTTTTGAGACTATGCACATACTACAGACGCTTTGTGCCTAACTTTGCCAGCGTGGCTGCAAGTTCGCATGAGCTCACCAAGAAGTCAAAAGTCAATCAATGGGGTGAGCCACAGGAGAAGGCGTTCCAGACACTAAAAGACCTATTGTGTGCTGCACCAGTTTTGGCGTATCCAGTCCCAGAAGAAAAATTCATCTTAGACAGTGATGCTAGCGGATATGGTATTGGTGGTGTACTTTCCCAAGTGATCAATGGAACAGAGAAAGTCGTAGGCTACTATAGTCGCACATTTTCAAAGCCTGAACGGAATTATTGTGTAACCCGGCGAGAGCTACTGGCAGTGCTGGAGTGCATCAAACATTACCATAAGTACCTGTATGGCCAAAATTTTCTGCTAAGGACTGATCACTCCGCACTGAGATGGCTGCTACAATTCAAGAACCCTGAAGGACAGTTAGCACGTTGGATTGAACGCCTCCAGACTTACGACTTTAGCATTGAACACCGAAGGGGCATAAAACATGTTTAGTGTGTTTGACTAGTCTAAGTTGCCATACCTTTTGTATACAACTTAATATTAACGCATTCTTGTTGATATTGTCCACACTGCATTATATGCCCAGAATAAACAACTCGTGGAATATGCTGTCTAAGCATTTTCCCATAATATGCATAAGCGTAGTGTATAGTTAGTTATGATACAATTAGTTTTAAGTAATTAAGTTTTGTATTGACTATTCAAGGGAACGCTCGCACTAGCGGCTGTTCCCCAATAATAAAATAAGATTTTAATAATAAAACAAAATAAACTAAGTGTTTAAATAATATTATATGGCGATCCTGCCATCGCGATAAGTGATTTAAAAAAGTAAGAAATTAAACCTTGAAATATGCGTAAACGGAAATTAAGAAAATAATGTGAAAATCTTACATCAAAATAAAAAAAATTTTCTTTAGAAAAACAGAAAAATCAATAAGAATAGAAGAATAGTGTGTGCTAATATATTAAATTTTTTGTATTAAAAAAAATTGAAAAGCAAAACAACAAAATTACGAAAATAATAATCTTGATAAAAGAGAAGAAAATTTACCATAAGTTTAAAAAAGAAACAAAACAAAAATTACACATTTTAACACAAAAAAAAAACAATTCTTTAAAGTTTAAAACAAAACATTAAAATATGGAAACTTAACAGTGAGAATTAAATGCCTACAAGAAAACTAAAATAAAAATAACTAAACACACAAAAAATAAAGCGATTTAAAATTTATGAACAAAAAATGAAAATTAAAATCAATGCTTTATTAATTTAAGAATTAAGAAGTGGAGTATATAAATTAAAACCCCCGCGTTGCTTAAAATTCTTGTAACATAAGCAAAATTCAAACCTTTGTAGAATTGTGTGATAAAGTGCTAAACAAATCGTAAAAAAAGCAAACAGCAAAAATAAATAACTCGGAGAAAATAAATAAAAAAAAAACGCAATTAATAAATAAATTTCTATTATTAAACGATACTTAAATGTAAATAAACAAAGCAAATATTAATTCAATTTTTTTTAACAATTCTGAATGGGTGAAAAAGCCAAAAGAAAATTAATTAGCGGTTTTCACTCTTTGTTGTATATTTAATAGTCTATTATATTTACTCGTACTTTCGACAACAAAGCGCGAGCATCTTTTTTTCATTTATTGTAAACTCACATGGTATAAGAAATATACCATGGTAAACTTATTTAAACAGCTGATTATTGATATTTTTTGTTATTATTTTGGCGGATAGACGATCAGCTGTTTAGTTTTATATTTACCAAGCTTATTTACTAGACCTTTTTTCATGGTAAATTTAATAGAGCGTTGTATATTTGAAATAAATGCATTTCGTTGTTGCGTTGATGTAAATGTAGTATTTATACTATACCTACCATACTTACCAAGCCTACAAGGGTACTTTACTACCAAGAGTGAAAACCGCTATTGTATTTACCAAAATCAAAAAACAAAAAAGAAATATAAAACTGATAAGTGCATAATAAATAAAAAATTTGTTTACCTAACCGCTCTGAAACACAGAGAAATAAAATACACCCGCATACATAAAAAAAGTCCCGCTAACATTAACAAAACAATGGTACAAGGGGGTAGCTGCATGCTATGCCGAATGCGGTTCTCGTTGCCTTGACCATTGAGACACTGTGTCGATAACATCCCAGCTTGGTTGCCCAAGGTCATTTACCATTAGTGAGGCAACAGTAATGTATCCTAACCTACAGTGTCCAAAAAGTTCACGTGCAGCTTCCCGGTCACCTTCCAAATCCTCCTCGTCACCTGTGGCAAAGGCTTAATAGGAATCCCTCACCCTTGCCCATAGTGACCTGAACTCCTCCTTCTGGATCTCAATGGAGAAGGTCGTATTACCTTCCCGAGGAGTAGCATTGAATTCCCTCTCAAAATCCAGGAATATTTGGGCAAACCTCTCAAACGTCAGTAATCTCTTCGACTTCGGCATCTCGAATATTATTAATAATAGCTAGCAACAACAACAAAAGTGGAAACAAAAGGATAGTTGAGTTTCTGTCCCACACTATTCGAAAACTAATTCCGCAAAAGAAATTAAAATCAAGTAAAAATTCTCAAAAATTAAATAAATAATAACCTGAACCTGGGCGAAACTAGAAAACGTTCGCGTCCTGATCGTAACTAATCTCGCGATGCAGAACCGAAAACGGAAAGACTCAAAAAAATAAACAAAAGGTCACCGCGATCAACTTGGCGCCTTACCGAAAGGCTAACAAAGTAATATATGTCCAATAAAACGAGCATATATTTCCAAAAATATGAAACACTTCGCGAAACTACGCCAACAGGACGAATTGCCAATGGCCAATAACCCGATAACTGTTATTGTCCTCCAAAATCAAATAAAGGAACAATAAAAAAAAATACAAAATGTGAAAAAGCAGTTTCGAACAACTACTCGTTCTCAATTTTAATCCACTTTGTATATATAGTATGCAAATATATGTATATAATATTGATATATAATTAAATAAATTAAAATCAAATTATAAATCAAATCAAATTAAATAAAAAATAACAAAATTAAAAGAAAAAAACACAGATTTCACAAAATTAAATTTATCTAATTAAAATTAGATAAAAAAAATAACAAATGTAAAGTTATCAAAAAATAAAAATGATTCTAAATGAATAAATATAAGAATAAAAAAGGAACAAACGGAATCCTATAAATTAATTTTAATATGTTATTTCACTTTTAAATTAACTTAAAAAATCCGAGATCTAAGTGAATAACATTTAATTTAAGAATTGTTATAAATGGTAATGTGCTTTGCTATTTAGCCAAAGCACCATCACCAATTATAACACCACTTATAACCGATATCAAATTGGGTGGCTGAACTGGATTCCCAACCGGAATATTCACACCACAATTTGATACCCTAGTCACTTTTGACTTTGTTATATGTCACGAAAAGTTGGTATAACAGTGCATAAAAAAAAACACTTTGGTTCTCGTATTTGATAAATTCACAAAGTGTGCCAGTGCTATCGAAATTATAACACACCACTTTGTAATATATATTCACTGTTATAAATTCTATATACTTGCAAAGTTCTGTTAAATTAGACAACAAAACTTTACCAGTATACAGAATTACCACCAAAAAATTCAAAATATAAAAAGAAAACAAAAACAACTTTACCTTATAATTTGAAGGTTACTTTGCAGATTGATGATGAAGGTCACTCACGAAAAAATACAAAAAGAACCGTTCCAAAATCCGGCTCGAAGGATCAAATGTTAAATCGTGGACTGTATTGGAGAAATATTGTAGATCACTTTTGTCCTCAATCTCGGAACACTACAAAAAAAATGAACCAAAAATTAGAAAAGTTCCAACTTCTCTTATAAACCACAAAACACTTTCCTTTTACTTAATAGCTATTTTTTTGTTCACTGTTTGATGTATCTTTCTTCTTTTTCCCGTCTTCTTTCACTTCTTCGAGATGGCCAAAAATTACCTTGAACTCTTTTAGGTTTTTTCTCAATTTGGACAGAAACACACGATTGTTCGTTTTAGTTTCATCTTGCTTCTTAGCACTTAAAAACTTTCCAGGTACTGTAGGTTTTCAATTACAGTTTATTATTTATATATTATTATTATTTTATTAAATTTTCTCTTCACAGGCCGATTGCCTTTAAATTCACTATTTCACAATAATTTTAATAAAATATAATTTTGATATTTCTTTTGGCACAATGTGTGTCTTTCGATTAATAAATCAGAATAATATTTTAATATCAACTTAAACAAGAAAGAAGCCTAAAATAAACAGAATTATAGAGTAATGTTACAAAATTCCAAAGCTTTACTTAAATTACAGTATAATGTTATAAATTCCTAAAGCTTTAATTACATTCCATTACACTGTTATAACAAAAAAACATGAAAGCTTAAATTAATATTGTCGGGCCCTCATATTATATTATATTATATTATATTATATTATATTATATTATATTATATTATATTATATTATATTATATTATATTATATTATATTATATTATATTATATTATAGTATATTATATTATATTATATTATATTATATTATATTATATTATAATATATTATATTATATTATATTATATTATATTATATTATATTAAGTTATATTATATTAAGTTATATTATATTATATTAAATTATATTATATTATATTATATTATATTATATTATATTATATTATATTATATTATATTATATTATATTATATTATATTATATTACATTACATTATATTATATTATATTATATTATATTATATTATATTATATTATATTATATTATATTATATTATATTATATAATATTATATTATATTATACTATATTATATTATATTATATTATATTATATTATATTGTATTATATTATATTATATTATATTATATTATATTATGTTATATTATATTATATTATATTATATTATATTATATTATATTATATTATATTATATTATATTATATTATATTATATTATATTATATTATATTATATTATATTATATTATATTATATTATATTATATTATATTATATTATATTATATTATATTATATTATATTATATTATATTATATTATATTATATTATTATTATATTATATTATTATTGCAGGAACAACTACAACGACTTAATGGTGGCGTTACAGCGTAAATTCGGCGATGAGCACAAACGAGAATTGTACCGCATGGAATTAAGGTGCCGGGCTCAAAAGGCAAATGAGACACTTCAGGCCTTTGCAATGGAAGTCGAGAGATTAGTGCAGCTCACATACCCCGGAGAAAACCACCCGCTGATTGACAACATTAACACCGAGGCGTTTGTCAATGGTATGCGAGACCCTGACATTAAACTAGCGGTATGTTCTACGTAGAAGACAACCTTTGCGGAGACCGTGGCCTTCGCACAAGCCCAAGAGACCGTTCGCACAATTTCAAGACAACCAGTTAACAAAGTGCGAAAAATGGAAGTAGTGGACGAAGATGAATGCCTTTTAACTAAAGTTAAGGAGATGGTGGAGCAAGTTTTGGAAGAAAACGGACCAAGAGCTAAACTTAAATGCTTCAATTATGGAAAGAGTGGTCATTTCCAAAGAAACTGCAAAGCACCATGCAAGATATCAAGATCCGCCTCACCATCAAGGAATAAGAAACGGGGTGAACTACCAACCATCTTCACAAGAGTCCCCGTTAAACTAAAACGAGCTAGCACTGAGGGATAAGTGATGCAACAGAACAACAACAATCTTACGGCGCGCGGATACATAAATGGCAGACCACATATCTTCACTATAGACAATGGGGCGACGCAGTCTATCATCAGACCAGATGTAGTGAAGGGAAAGTGTGAGGCAATTAGCAATGTACGACTACTGACAGCTATTGGAGAGTCTGCCACCGTCCACGGAAAAACAGAGGCGAAGGTGACGATAGCCAACATTAGTGTAAGTCACATATTTATTGTTGCCGATATTGTGGACGAGTTTATCATTGGTGCCGATTTTATGATAGCTCATGGCAGCAAGTTGAATATGGGGGAACACATTATGAGTTGGCGAAATGTAGAGATACCTCTAGACGTGGGGTACAAGCATCAAGTGAACGCCAGAAGGATAGTTGCGGCCGAACAACTCAAATTGCCACCTCAGAGTGAATCACTGATATGATCGCGTATGGATGGAGATTGTGCGGAAAACCGCTTGTGGGTTGTTGAACCGGCAGAAATTCAGACCAATTTGTTATCAGCAAAGTTAGTTTCAGTGAGAGTGCTAAATTTATCAGGCCACGAAAAAGTCATCTGTAAAAACTCCGATGTGGGCCAATGTACTCCAGTAGAGGCGGTAATAAACACCGAACAATCGCCGGAACCTGCCGAAATGTCAGCTAAGGATCAAAAGGAATTTGGTGAAAATGTGGTAGCAGCTCCAGAGAGAAACAAAGCCAAAAATCTGCTAAAAAGGTATGCTTTCGCTTTCGCAACGAACAACAGAAGACAAGGAAGAACAGCAATGGTCAAGCATGAAATTGATACCGGCGAAGCGAGACCGATAAAACAGGCACCCAGAAGCATACCGCTGGCGAAGCGTAATGAGGTCAAGGAGTTAGTCGACGAAATGAGGAAGAGCGGTGTAATCGAACCATCATCGGGCCCATGGAGCTCACCTGTAGTCTTAGTAAAGAAGAAAGATGGCAGTACAAGATTCTGCGTAGACCACAGGAAGCTGAATGATGTCACCAAAAAGGATAGTTACCCGCTACCAAGAATTGACGACACACTCGACACGCTAGCCGGAACAAAGTGGTTCTCCACATTGGATCTACAAAGCGGGTATTGGCAGATGGAGATTGCAGACAAGGACAAAGATAAAACCGCATTCAGTGCGAACGGCGGCTTATGGCAGTTTAAGATTATGCCATTTGGACTCTGTAATGCTCCGGCCACATTCGAGCGGCTTATGGAACGTGTGCTAAAGGAACTGCATTGGAAGACTTGCCTGGTGTATCTCGATGACATAATAGTGATGGGAGAACTTTCGACGAACACCTCAAGAACCTGGGAGAAGTTCTGCAACGAATAACAACGGCTGGACTAAAACTAAGCGTAAAGAAATGTGCATTTTTCCAAAAGCAGGTGAAATATTTGGGGCATCTTATCACAGCAGATGGCATACCCACCGACGAAGATAAAATACGAGCAGTAAAGGACTGGTCTCGTCCCCAAAATCTTCATGAACTACGCAGCTTTTTGAGACTATGCACATACTACAGACGCTTTGTGCCTAACTTTGCCAGCGTGGCTGCAAGTTCGCATGAGCTCACCAAGAAGTCAAAAGTCAATCAATGGGGTGAGCCACAGGAGAAGGCGTTCCAGACACTAAAAGACCTATTGTGTGCTGCACCAGTTTTGGCGTATCCAGTCCCAGAAGAAAAATTCATCTTAGACAGTGATGCTAGCGGATATGGTATTGGTGGTGTACTTTCCCAAGTGATCAATGGAACAGAGAAAGTCGTAGGCTACTATAGTCGCACATTTTCAAAGCCTGAACGGAATTATTGTGTAACCCGGCGAGAGCTACTGGCAGTGCTGGAGTGCATCAAACATTACCATAAGTACCTGTATGGCCAAAATTTTCTGCTAAGGACTGATCACTCCGCACTGAGATGGCTGCTACAATTCAAGAACCCTGAAGGACAGTTAGCACGTTGGATTTGAACGCCTCCAGACTTACGACTTTAGCATTGAACACCGAAGGGGCAAAAACATGTGTAGTGTGTTTGACTAGTCTAAGTTGCCATACCTTTTGTATACAACTTAATATCAACGCATTCTTGTTGATATTGTTCACACTGCATTATATGCCCAGAATAAACAACTCGTGGAATATGCTGTCTAAGCATTTTCCCATAATATGCATAAGCGTAGTGTATATTTAGTTATGATACAATTAGTTTTAAGTAATTAAGTTTTGTATTGACTATTCAAGGGAACGCTCGCGCTAGCGGCTGTTCCCCAATAATAAAATAAGATTTTAATAATAAAACAAAATAAACTAAGTGTTTAAATAATATTATATGGCGATCCTGCCATCGCGATAAGTGATTTAAAAAAGTAAGAAATTAAACCTTGAAATATGCGTAAACGGAAATTAAGAAAATATTGTGAAAATCTTACATCAAAATAAAAAAAAATTTTGTTTAGAAAAACAGAAAAATCCATAAGAATAGAAGAATAGTGTGTGCTAATATATTAAATTTTTTGTATTAAAAAAAATTTGAAAAGCAAAACAACAAAATTACGAAAATAATAATCTTGATAAAAGAGAAGAAAATTTACCATAAGTTTAAAAAAAAAAACAAAACAAAAATTACACCTTTTAACACAAAAAAAAAAAACAATTCTTTAAAGTTTAAAACAAAACATTAAAATATGGAAACTTAACAGTGAGAATTAAATGCCTACAAGAAAACTAAAATAAAAATAACTAAACACACAAAAAATAAAGCGATTTAAAATTTATGAACAAAAAATGAAAATTAAAATCAATGCTTTATTAATTTAAGAATTAAGAAGTGGAGTATATAAATTAAAACCCCCGCGTTGCTTACAATTTTTGTAACATAAGCAAAATTGAAACCTTTGTAGAATTGTGTGATAAAGTGCTAAACAAATCGTAAAAAAAGCAAACAGCAAAAATAAATAACTCGGAGAAAATAAATAAAAAAAAAACGCAATTAATAAATAAATTTCTATTTATTTAAATGTAAATAAACAAAGCAAATATTAATTCAATTTTTTTTAACAATTCTGAATGGGTGAAAAAGCCAAAAGAAAATTAATTAGCGGTTTTCACTCTTTGTTGTATATTTAATAGTCTATTATATTTACTCGTACTTTCGACAACAAAGCGCGAGCATCTTTTTTTTCATTTATTGTAAACTCACGTGGTATAAGAAATATACCATGGTAAACTTATTTAAACAGCTGATTATTGATATTTTTTGTTATTATTTTGGCGGATAGACGATCAGCTGTTTAGTTTTATATTTACCAAGCTTATTTACTAGACCTTTTTTCATGGTAAATTTAATAGAGCGTTGTATATTTGAAATAAATGCATTTCGTTGTTGCGTTGATGTAAATGTAGTATTTATACTATACCTACCATACTTACCAAGCCTACAAGGGTACTTTACTACCAAGAGAGAAAACCGCTATTGTATTTACCAAAATCAAAAAACAAAAAAGAAATATAAAACTGATAAGTGCATAATAAATATAAAAAAAATTTTACCTAATCGCTCTGAAACACAGAGAAATAAAATACACCCGCATACATAAAAAAGTACCGCTAACATTAACAAAACAACAACAGAAATATATAAAAAGAATAACAAAAAAAGAACGCAAGAAAAACAAGACAATAAATCACATGCGAAAAAAGTGAAAAAAATAACATTATAAAAATTAAAGAGACAACAATAATAATACTGCCAAATTATTGATGAAATTATGCGTGTGCATGTGCATTTTAAAGAACTTTAAAAGTGAAAAAAAAGTTAAAAGAACCTCTATAAAATTTGTATAAAAACCAAGCTAAACCAGATAAATAAAAACAGCATTGTGACATAAAAAGTAAAGTTAATACAACTAAAGGAAAATAAAAACAAATTAATGTGAAAAATCTTTTATTAAAAAAAAGAGAAGAGAATAATTTTTTTTAGTCAACCTTCATTTTGAGGATTTTCTTATTTTCGTTTCAATTTCATTTTTATGCCTCTACTTTGTTACGCCAATTCCCACGTTTGGTACAACGAGAAAATCAAAAAAAAAAAAAATAAGAAAAATCATGCAAAAAAAAGTTTTCCGTGTTGATAGATAAGTGTGACAACGGGATTCCAAACCCAAAACATAATAAAACAATTTTCCGAAACTAGCAAAGTAAATTCAAGTCTAAACATAAATTTAGAAAATAAAAAGTTACACAAAACAATACAAACAAAAAAAAAACAAAAAAAGAAAACTCAGACAAAAACCTCGAGCAAAGCAAAAAAAACAATAACGAAAGTAGAAAGCAAATGCAGATAATAACCACGAAATAAACAACAAAACTAAAATACAGAATCAGCAACAATTACACCAACCTAACCTACTACAACATCAACAGCAACATCTTCAACAGCATCAATCAGGTTGCAAGTATGACTATCATCATGTTCACAGTTCCATGGGCAGTAATCACCGTATCATACGTATGTTTTTCTTTTAAAATAAATATTACTTTAAAATAAATATATAAGGTGTTTATTTTTTTTATATTGAGATATTTAACGGTTTGCGTTTGAATTGTTTCAAAAATATTGTTAACTGGTACTAAGTTGTTTTTATGGCTATGTGATCTTAAACATGTTAGAATATATAACGTAATACGTTTTGTAAACTTTACTAGAAAAATAAGCTGTGTTTGAGAACCTCAAATGGACTTAAACCACTTTCAAAATGAATAAAATGACTTTTTCGTTTGTGAAAACGAATAAGTCCACTTTATGTTCTTTGTTTAATATTATTATAAGTTAATTTTTTCACTTAAAGTTGCTCCACTAGTGATAGTGATTCCACAAAATAGTTATCCTTATACTTAGGAGTTGGAATGGGACGTACATTTTTGTATAATGGTGTTAATTTTATTTTGTTAAAGTTCCTTGGTCTTCCCCGACAAGGTAATAAATCAAGTATTTTGAACTCTGTATCCACTTCCATAGATTCTTTAAAAAACATTTTATAGGATTCACTTTTTAAAAATCGCATCCAACATATCCTTAGCCAATTTACAGGTTCGCCACTAATATTTAATATTTTATGAATTGCTTCTTCCAGAGGTTTTGTAGAAAAAAATCTTCACGTTTCATAACATAATATTTGTTACTCTTTCGACATGTTTTTATGGCTTCTTGTAACCCTGGGGGTATTATTCCTCAGTCATTTCTATCACTCCAAAATAACTATCATTTGGCAAAAATGAATGTCCTGATAGTAAAAACTTATGATCAATAATATCTGCATTATTTCCTGCCGATTGCACAATTTTCAACCATGTTACTGCCAATTTTATGGATTTCAGTGGACTTAAACCAGTTTCAAAATAAATTTTTTTGCATTTCGTTAGCTAGTTAATTTTCAAGTGCCCCAAATCATAGCGATTTTAATGATACTAGACTTAAATTGTTTATACAAAAAAGTATATATAGTATTGTGATTATTGTCATCATTAACTAAATTTTTTTAAAAAATGGACTTAAACTACTTTCAAAATAAACGGTTCATATAATTATATTATATTTATACACACATTATTACTTAGAAATTTTACATAATAATATAATATAATATACAGTTTAAGTTTCCTTATGTTGAATTTTTTTCTTTTTCAAATAATAATAATAAATTAATTTTATAAACTAGAAACAAAAAAATTATTAAGTAAAAATAAAATAAATAAATTAGATATATATTGCGTATAAAAAAAATACTTTAAAAAATAAATTATCGTAAATGATATATGTTTGTACGGTCTTTTATTTTATATTAATATAAATTTATTTTTTTTAATTATATTATATTATATATGATATTATATTATATTATATTATATTATATTATATTATATTATATAATATGATATTATATTATATTATATTATATAATATAATATTATATTATATTATATTATATTATATTATATTATATTATATTATATTATATTATATTATATTATATTATATTATATTATATTATATTATATTATATTATATTATATTATATTATATTATATTATATTATATTATATTATATTATATTATATTATATTATATTATATTATATTATATTATAGTATATTATATTATATTATATTATATTATATTATATTATATTAAGTTATATTATATTAAGTTATATTATATTATATTAAATTATATTATATTATATTATATTATATTATATTATATTATATTATATTATATTATATTATATTACATTACATTATATTATATTATATTATATTATATTATATTATATTATATTATATTATATTATATTATATTATATTATATTATATTATACTATATTATATTATATTATATTATATTATATTATATTGTATTATATTATATTATATTATATTATATTATGTTATATTATATTATATTATATTATATTATATTATATTATATTATATTATATTATATTATATTATATTATATTATATTATATTATATTATATTATATTATATTATATTATATTATATTATATTATATTATATTATATTATATTATATTATATTATATTATATTATATTATTATTATATTATATTATTATTGCAGGAACAACTACAACGACTTAATGGTGGCGTTACAGCGTAAATTCGGCGATGAGCACAAACGAGAATTGTACCGCATGGAATTAAGGTGCCGGGCTCAAAAGGCAAATGAGACACTTCAGGCCTTTGCAATGGAAGTCGAGAGATTAGTGCAGCTCACATACCCCGGAGAAAACCAC